>OY723385.1:77334062-77468078 GCA_963210295.1 Ophion ellenae | reverse complement strand
TTTGCCCGAAAATAAAAGCGGTTCGTATGAAAACGTATATATCGGGTATAGAACGTAGTGGAGTATTGTCCGGTCCTTCCTTTTCCCGGATATATATATATATATATATTAAAAAACCTAATGATATACATAATTCAAAAAATCATTGCATTTTCAATACTTCATGGAATAAAGTGATATTGCATTGTATATATTGTTCGTCCGTGCATATAAACATATGTACACACATACATGGATCCCTACCACGTATCAACTGCTGAAATGTCAATATTTCATGCTATTTTATATTATATAAAATTGTTTAACTAATATCATGTAGTAATGAAAGTTCAATATTATGTTTGAAAACGAATATATTATTGTTGTTATTATTATTATAACGCACAAGAAAAACTGAAGAGAACAATAAAAAAAAATACGGGGCGCGCCTGGGCCGGGACCTACCGATTGCCGATCACCACTGACCACTGAGGTAGGCCAGGTCGATTATCGCTCACTTCCGGACAGAATAATGACGTCCAAAAGGAGAATCTAGATGTCTCGTGTCAATATCTATCCGAAACATCAGCACGTATGTTCTACGATCTTTTTACTTTTCGAGGAAAAAGCATTTTTTTAAGTTTCCTCCTTTGTGCATGTAGGGCAATCAGACTAGCGAATGGACGAAATCGAATTTATATTTAAAATAAGTAAAGAATATGAATTGTCGATAAAAACGCGAATCACTATAACTTGGCAAAAAAAATCACAGCTGTCGTTAAAACTGATTTCTCAGTTTGATATTAAATTTTGACGCCACGCGGAATTTTTCTATTGTGGTGCTTGCACTCCGCGCAACTTGGTCACGATGAGGCTGTGCACACTAGGTGTTTTTAAGATAGTATGTGCACGAACCTCCTTATTAAAAAAAAAATTGATTTCTTTTGTATGCTGTAGTATACATACAGAATGGCGTCAGCGAAAACTCCGCAAGCATTACCGGCAAAATACAATGGTAATTAATTGACGAAATCAATGCACTTAACCCACACCATATAGGGAATCCGTGCGGATCGAACTATGAGACAGAAATAATAATAGTCCGCGAATAGATACGGAGCTATGCGAAACCGATAAATGACAAGAAAACTGTCGTGATAACGTATGTTGCATAAAAAATATAAGTGACTAATTTTCACGTTCGCTATAGCCGCGTATGCCATGACGGGAGTAATGGCGTAGATTTGGCAACGCCGCATGCCGTAGGCTGTGCTCGTATCCGGGAGGCCGAATTGAGCCGGTCAATTCCAATGCAACGACAAAAGTTGTAGATTCTTAACGCAGTTTTATTACGTCCGAGATTCGAACGAATGTTATGTCGATCCATATCTGTTTTTACAATGTATGTAAGACCGAAGCCACAATCCGCACATTACACACACCCTAAAACACACACAGTAAACAAACTCACGCTTGACATTCACCGGAAGCGCCTGAGTACAGCGGTGCCACTAAAATTGCCTGAATTATGAAATGGCGACCGGTGAGACAACGCAAGTCAAATCTGATTGCTATCTTAATACTTCACTTTTCATAATATAATGCACACAGCTATCACTTACACTTCTCGAATAATTATTTTCGGTATCATGATTATTATTATACCTAAAAAATTGTGAGCCAAAGAAAAATTAACTTTCGTTGCGTTCCAACGATGCAAACTTTAACATCATGTGAATGGACATATGGGCTCTGTTCTAATAATCCTCAAAGCAGCGAATAAATTTAGCTCAACTTCTGAAAATTACTAAATTAATTACTGTTAAGAGACGACAATGTACATTTCATTCAATGTTGTCGTAAAATCATTTTCAGTTCGTTTTTAAACATTGACCAATCTTAATTTTTTATTTCTGTATCATCTAAAACTATTAGGTGTATATCTATATATATATATATATATATATTAGACTGGCCAAGAAAAAACTTCCCGATTCGGGCTCGCACCCCTTGAAATCTTACTCGATAATGAAACAAAGAAGCTCGTGAGTGGAGCTGCCTGTAGGTTAATTCTCACAGGCGATTCATTAGGTTTTTTCATTTTCCATTTGATTTACCCGTTATATATAGATATATATATATATATATATAATGTAGTAAGTTACTTACTACATTATATTTTATAATGTATATATATTTATATTATATATATATATAATGTAACTACAATCTACTCTTGATAAAACGAATATTGAACCTGGCACGCAGAGAAGAAATTAATTACTTTAACATCGTGACGAACAGTGTGGACGAGTTTGATGACGCGCGTGTGTGTTGTGTATGCGAGCTGTACAGGTACGAACGTTGCAATATTAACGGAGTGGCGGGGGGGGGGGGGGGGGGGGGGTATCCCAGCGTATTACGCGCTCGCGGATATACTTTGATCTTGGCCTCGGAGATCGAGAATTTTCCTGTTACTTCATCGCTCTTGCATCCCCCCCCCCCCCCCCGCTTTCCGGCGCATTCGTGCAATCGCGTTGCATTTGCGTAACGCGCAGGCCGCTTGTGTCACGTGCAGTGCGCGCAAGTAGTGGTTCAGAAAATTCGTGCACGTGAAGAAACGCACGAATGCGGGTAGCGGCGCCGTTCATCGGTCGCGAATGTATGCGAGACTTATTATCAGTCCGGAAATTGCATAAATTAGCGAATCTGAAAATTACGTATCTCGTTTTTCGAACTCCTGTGCATATGGGACAATAATTACCTGTTATCATTCAAAAAGCGGAGAAAAAAAGGAGAGTAAAAGAGATTGACGTTTGGAACATCGTGGAGTTAATTTTTTCGAGCATTTTACGAGTTTTCGAGGTGTGTTCAAAGTCGGCTTTAAAAAAAAATGAAAACCTATATTTCTCAGCAATATCTTACAAGGGACATCCCTTAGGTGACACCCTTCGGTTTTGTTGAAATTTGTATATGTTGTTAAGGGAGACTTTGTCCTTGAAATCGGCGGGAGATGTTAGCGGCTCAACATGAGCAGCTAGAAGAAGAGGAGGGATGCCTCTATGGACCAGGCATTGCCGATTAGCGGTAATTATAACACACATTTGTGTAAAAACATTACAAAACTTTAAACGCGTTTTTCTCGAAAACACGTTTTTAAAAATGGCTGACATTCTCCTGACCGCTATAATTAACATATCGACCTGAAATTTGGAGAGCATACTCAGAAAATATGTCTTCACGGAATGACGGATCGTTTTTTCGATAGCTACATTTTTGCATTTATTATTTATCTTTTTATGCGAAACAAAAAACGCGAAAATTCGATTTTTTTTCAAATTGCCGCCATTTTCCGAAATTTGTACTAAACGAAAAACCCATCCGTCATTCCATGACCAAAGGGTCACAGATTGATAATATGCTTTGAATTTGTGTTTCAGATCAACAAAGAGGGGGCAGTGATGTCAGCCGTTTACCTCCCGCGATTTAAGGACCAGTTTTCGCGGAGCTGCGGGGGCCGCCATTTTGGTTTTTTTTTCAAAAAAAATTTTTTTAACGTTCTGTATATCATGAATAAAAGTCAGAAAAAAACCGCACTCAAAAAGCTTTACTCGTTTCCTTTAAAAAAAATAAAATGTGGAATATGGCACTCCAAGGACAAAGTCCCCATTAAGCACCGAAAAGTAAGCGATATGTATTTTTTTTATCGGCGGAAAAACGGTTTTAAGGGCTGAAACGCACCCTCAAAATGGGGATGTTTTTCGTTTTTCGTCGATAACGTTTTAACGGTACGAGATATTAAAAAATTCAAATTGCAACAATGTTTATTTTCTTGTGCACTATACATTGGAGATGATAACTATAACGTTTTCGACGAAAACCGAAAAACACCCCTATTTTCGAGGGTTCGTTTCACCCTTTAAGACCGTTTTACCGCCGATAAAAAAAAATACGTATCGATTACTTTTCGGTGCTTTATAACATATCCAAATTTCAACAAAATCGAAGGGTGTCACCTGAGGGATGTTCCTTGTTAGTGCAACAAGTCTTAGTGAAATGAAAACAGGTTAGCTTTGTCCGAAACATTTTTTTTGGTCGGCGATTATTTTAGAACAGTTGTTAAAACATTTTAACAAACGCGACGCAATTTTGTGCATAAAAATATGCAGGCAACTTTTGTCATGATTCGATGAGGAAAACGACGGCTACTGTTATTCGAGAAGCTTGCCTCAGTATATGCGGAGAGAGGCTCTTCTAAGCTCATCAATTATTCATTCGCCGTATTAATTTACGTTTGAAAGTGTAAGGCCATCATTTTAATCGTCTTTTATGAGATCAAAGTTTGCATCGTTGAGTGCAATGAAGATAATTTTTTTTTGCTTTCGAAAATTTCCTTCGACAAATTTTAGCTACCAAAATCCCGCGACTATTTTCAGGATGCTCATTGGCACATCACTAATTGAAATTTGGAAATAAGATGTGGTATCGTAATAAAAATAGGGTAACAGAAATATGTAAATGAATTTTTGTTGCATTCTAACGATGTAAACATTAATACCAACATCTTTCGCAATTGTTACAAAAATAATAATAGCCACATTAAAAAAGCTTTCGGACAAAAGTAACCTACTTTTTCCACGTGGAACAAGATGATGCTGTGAAAAATATAGTTTTCCATTGGAGAAACATAGTTGACCTTGAAATAACGTTGAAAACGTCCGCTAAAGAAAAAATGATCTTGCCATTTGGACCCTTGTTTGAATCTACACGACACACGTGTAGATTTTTGGCTTTACCACGCCGTTCTCGAGTTACTTCGATGTTTCGAGATAAATCGGACGCCCTGTATGTGTCGACATTCAGGGTCAAAGCGGGAACAGTGACAACAGTGGGCACACTGAATCTTTTCTGTTTCTCAAAAGTGGACAGGTACATATGTGCGTCTCTTTCACATTAGAACGACCTTCGGATGCCAACAGGTCTGAACCTGTCTGCGAATTTTATATTATTTTTAGTGTCAAAAGTTGAAAAAACCCGCTGCGTTTGTATGTTTTTTGCTTCTTTACGCCAAAAGAAAAAAAAAATGTATTGTTTCTATCTAGCTATCTAGTATCTGGTAAAATGACAAAACACCTAGATTAGAAGAAGACATAAGGTTTATTCAAGTGTTGTTCATTCTGATGTTCATTTTACTGCTTATTATTCAGTTGTTTTGAAGCTTTATGCGATTAATTATGTTTCTTTACTCAATGTTGATTAATATTTAAATGAGAAAAATACTTAATACAACTGTATTGGCTAACAAGAATAACACAAGATAATTAGGTAAGTTATAATATGAATATTTTCGCGTTGTGATTTAGATGGGTACTGGCAGTACCTCCTTAAGTAAGTACTCATTGGTGATTAATATTCAATAGATGATTGTGGTTGATCTCATAACAAGGTGTTTTTTTAAATTAATTTTTCAATAGTTCACTCTACAATACTCCCCATTGTATAGAAAGAAGATAATTTTCTTCAAATTTTGTTTGAACCACTGTGAAATAAGGCATGTTTCACTTCGTATACAACTCCAAGTACACAGTGGATCAAATCTCATTTAAAAAATGGTTATAATCTGAGTATCTATTCGGTTAGGTCGTTCAGTGTCTTTTGAGAGGTCTTCTCTATTTAGACGCTAAAAAACGTTATTTTCATGAATTTTTCTGATAGGCTTATACTATAGATATTGATATAAGAGTTGTTACACTTAATAAATACACTTTCGTAATACATTTTTAAAAAAATATGCGTTTATGTAACCCAAACAAACTTTAAACGCGTTTTTTCTCGAAGCAACGTTTTTCGACGCTTGTCGATAAAATCTTCGAAACTATTGAACCGATCCTCATGAAATTTTAACCACATATTCTTTACAACTATAGCTATAGCGCATGTCAAGGATTTTTTAAAATTTTCATATTTTCTATTTTTTTGTGCCAAAAACGGCGAAAAAAATACGGTTTTTTTGTTTTTCTAAATATGTCCGCTATATCGTTATTTTTATATCTTATGATTTATATAAAAAATCGTACGATATGCGCTATAGCCATTAACATACTGAATCTAAAACCGTTTGATTTTTTTGTTTCGGACGGATTTTATTTCGGATCTATCTCCGAGATTTCGTCAACAGTGCAGACCTACAATTTTTAGGACATTTTTTTCATTGCCATTCTCGTCTATAGATAGTGACTTGAAGAAATAAGTTTTTTTTTGAATGTATTTCGAAAGTGTAAAAACGTTCATATGAATATCTGTAATACAAACCTATCAAAAAATGCATGAAAACAGCCTTTATTTTTAGCGTCTAAGGTGAGAACACCTCTTAACAAAATGAAGCCATTGAACATATCTCACGTTTAGTCAAGGTTTTATTGAGATTGTGTGAACGTTTAACCAGCTAAAGACCTCTGAAAAAAATGATCCACTGATTCTACTGTGACACTACGTTGTTTTCTTTTCTTTTCAAACATTCACATTTATTTTGTGGTGCGGGCGATTGTGGGTCGATCAAAACGACTCTCTCATCGAGTGTCATCAAATTGTCGTCTCCTGCGCTCCAGGAACACCGTGCACACTCATGCACACGCTCACACAATCACACACACACGCGCGTCCCTTTATATTTCCAGGCTAAAAGCATCTCGAAATAAAGCTCGCGGCAATTACGTGGCTCGTAGTCGGGTCGACTGGTCTCGAGATTGGGCCTGTTGTTAAACCGAAACGAGGCTTCCACCAGGCGCCCCATCCCTCTGCGTACAGCGAGGGATTACCGACGAAATGCACGGCCACAGGACAGTTACGTGGATACTGTAGAAACAAGGTGGGCGGGGGACTGCGACACAAGGACGCTTGACGTTGACGCACGGGGCGTTGGTTCAAGTGCGGCAAGATTTCGGCCAACCTCAAAGGATTTCGTACCCAGGCCGACGTCAAACGCGTTTGCTCTACGCGATCGTGTGTACACAGGGTGCTTCGGACTAAATGTTGCAAGCTTATATCCCAGAACGTACGGATTATAATGAAAAATGTTTCGAATAAACGTTATTTCGTTTTAACCTTCAATCCGTGAACCTGGGTCGTTTTCGTCCTGCCCAAAATCATTTTCTTCGCAGCCCAGATAGACAGTCATGATCATCACGCCGTGCATACAATTGATGAAGCAAATTTTACAGCATATTGACTACATGTCATGATGCAAAGCCGTGAACTCATTTAGTATAGTGAATGTACAAAGCATTTTGATCTCAATATGTCGTTTACAAATGCATCATACGTTTGGAGCACGTTGAACTCATATCCCTGCGCTCAAGTGTCCACAATTAATATCTGCAAATTTTACGTCGTATGGAAGTCATCCAATGACTTGTGTTGATGAATTCACTGGGTTAGCACTGGTAGTAGACATGCCATGCAAGCAATGTGACGGCGATGTGCATATTTCTCAGTGATACCTTCCATGAGCGCAATATGCCGGCGATATGCGTGTTTCTCAGTGATACATCCTATGACGGCGATATGCATATTTCTAATTGATACATTCGATGAGCGCAATATGACGGCGATATGTATATTTGTCAGTGATACATCCCATGAGGGCAATATGACGGCGATATGCATACAAATCCAGAATGATACAAATGGGCAGACACAAAGAAAGTTTGCACAAGTGTTAGAATGGCTAGGTAGGTAGCGCGCTCAGCTCACGAATTAGAAGACGCAGGTTCAAACCGTAGGTAGGTAATAAATTTAACTAGGCAGGAACATAAAGCATATGGATATAAAAATCCTGCCAGATTTTTTTAATCAACATTTTTCGTTTTTTTTTTGTTTTTCACGCGATGACACTCATGTGAGCTCCATATGAGCACAGCATAGTTACGTCACACCATGCCGCTAATATGAGCTCCGTATGAGCACAGCATATACGGAGCTCATATTAGGTACGTGATGATGTACATATGATGCCAATATGAGGTACATCCGTATATCTGGGAGGTTCCTTAATATTTAATGAAAACAATATTAAAATGTTAAAAAAATATTTAAATATTAAAAATAAGAAAGAAAAAAACCCTATTTTCCCTTGAGGTACCAAATTTAACTAGGCAGGATACGTTTTAATCAATTTATCATGTAGGCAGGAACATAAAGCATATGGATATAAAAATCCTGCCAGATTTTTTTAATCAACATTTTTGGTTTTTTTTTGTTTTTCACGCGATGACACTCATATGAGCTCCATATGAGCACAGCATAGTTACGTCACACCATGCCGCTAATATGGGCTCCGTATGAACACAGCATAGTTACGTCACGCCATGCCGCTAATATGAGCACTACAATCACGCCGTGACACCCATATGAGCCCCATATGCACTCACTTATTGTTAGATATTCGTGAGCCGATTTTGCTAGTCTGATGAATTCACTGCATGCATATTCGCGTGAGAACAACTTTGTTTCATTTGGATGTATTATTGAGAATCATCATGTGATGCGAATATGACTTCAAAGGGAGCACTCATAAGGGACACACAGCTGTGAGACTTTCTATGCCGCAGTGATGATGTACATATGATGCCAATATGAGATACATCCGTATATCTGGGAGGTTGCTTAATATTTAATGAAAACAATATTAAAATGTTAAAAAAATATTTAGATATCAAAAATAAGAAAGAAAAAAACCCTATTTTCCCTTGAGAAGTACGGCCTAAAGATTGAACATGAATTTTTTCATATTTTTTTCGGCGGTTTGGTAGTGCAAAAACGAAAATGGATTGAGGGTGAAGACGGGGTGAAGTTGAAAATGGCAATTCGATCTTGGGTATAAGCGCCAAGGTCATGCGAAGGTCAAATTCGATTTTTTTATGAGAACCCTCATTTGTTATTGTATATCTTGTTGCTCAGCTCGAGAGCTTTCCAAAACACTATGGATAAGTATTTATTTTATTAAGTACTTTTTCAGCCAGGGGAGTTTATTGATACTTTTATAAATAATTTTGTAAGTGTACTTTTTTAAATCATTTTATTTATTTTTAAATATTTGAGTATTTATAAAAAAAAGCATTAAAAAATAATTTCATAATAAATACTTTTATTCATACTTTTATAAATAATTTTAAAAAAGTACTTTTTAAAATCATTTTATCAAGTATTTTATTTATTTTTAAATATTTGAGTATTTACAAAAAAAATTAAAAAAAAATTTCATAATAAATACTTTTATTTATATATTTATAAATAATTCAAAGCAACTAAAAGTATAAAAAATAAGGCTTCTAGTGAGCCTTGAGTGAAATCTGTAAGTTGGTCTTCATATGACTTTGGCGGTTATACCGAAGGTCAATTTGACATCGTCAACGTTTTGCCCCCTTGAAAAGAAGCAGCTTTTATCCGAAACATTTTCCATTATAAACCGCACTTTCTGAGATACAGGTATGTAAAACTTTATCCGAGAGACCATGTATGCATACATACTTAGACAAGAAAGATATATTTTGATTTAATGTCATTTTACGCAACATTTATACGTCAAACTTACATAATACTTCAATTTTTGCGGGTATGCGTAACAAAAATATAAAATTGCGTCCAACTGAAGTGAAACGAGTCAATTGTTTTGGTCTTCAATCGAAGCTACCTCAAATTAGTCTTATAGGTATATGAAGGTTACCTAACGCAGTGGGGATTGTATACAGTGTACACGATATGGTTGGTCGGCTGATGGGCCATTGGACGAGGTCCTTCAGCCAAGTTATTCAGTACCTCGAGCCTCATTGTTGGTCTGAGCAACAATGAGGATTGTAATATTATGAAAGACGGTTTTGCGACAGCAATGTTTAGAATGAAGTGACAATGAAGTTCGACAAGACGAGGAGATTCTCTATTTCATTATTTCGATTGGCACGATATATGTATTCGCTGGGAATTACACAATTGGGGCAGATCGGTAGCGTGGATGGCGAAATTTGTTACGTAATTTTAGGGCTCGGTGGTCGAACAAAGAGCGCTCATAACTTGGTCATGTCCGTTTGTCTGTGGCAGCCTCACAGCCTCTACAGTTTTGAACCTATAGGCATGAAAATTCGAAATTAGAAGCTTTAGATAGAAATCACAGATAATACGTGGCAAAATGTTAAAAAAATATTTTTTTCCAGTTTTTCCCGTATATGTAAGGGGGGGGGGGGGGGTTCCAATGACGCCCCTACAAGTGGGGCGTCATTGGACAGGTCTCCCAAAATGAAATTGAAGTTCCATTTATAATTTTTCGATTTCTAGCCCCGTTTGCAAAATATTAAGCTTTGTTGACGTTGAAGCCTGCATCGATGGAATGCAATGAAAAATCACGCCTTTTAATTGCTTAATTTTTCTTTGCCGATTCAACGTTTCCGCGTATTCTGTTTCGGGATTTATGACCTCAATTCACAAAAAAGGCTTTGAAAATGAACAAAGAGAAAAGAACCGTTGCAAACTTCACGTCGTAAGCTTCATGGGCCTGAAGGTTGCATCGTTAGATTCCAGAGAAATTATAATTTTTTTTCGTGTACATTTTGCATCGTTGGATACCAATGAATTATTATTAATTTTTTCGTGTACATTATGACTCTAGAATATGAGTAGAGGCCCTACAAAAAGTTAAAAAAAAATGAGTAGGCCAGTATCCGCCTTTATTGAGGGGTTCAAAGTGAAAAAAATTAACACCTCGGGCGGTACAGACGCTTTCACTTTCTTTCTTTGCGTTATCGTTACTTGGTGCCTAAGGGAAGTCTTAAAAAATTGACAACGATTTTAAGCTTTCGGAACCCACCCTCATCGGGGAGGCGAAAGTTGAAAAAAATCGTATCTTCGGCGCTAAAGACATTCTTAATTCTTTTCTTTGCGTTATGGATACACTCGGAAGGTTTTTCGTGTAACAAATGACCGACGAAGAATAACTTTTAGTTGTCTCTTCTTTCACATTGGTGCAGCGATTCCGTCGGGACTTGTTTATTCGAGTTTTGACGACTAAATCGCTCACTAAAGGGCCTCCTTGAGAGCGAATATGTGCGAGGGAGGACAGAAGAGACAAAAGGGAATGTTTTTTCTCAGTTCCCTACACCCACTTGCCAGCTTTTTATAGGCCATTCGAATTTTTCTTTGATGAAGTTTTTGAACCCCCTTTTTTCGATGCGCTAACGTTGGAGACTCCGAGGACATTACATAATTATATCACATTTACATAAACGACGCGTTCGCCAACGCGCGGCTCGACCCAGCCAATTGCTGAAAAAAAAACGCGAAAGAAACAAACAAAAAATCGACGCTTCGTGACTCACCGTGTCGAGATTGAACAGGCTCGAGACTTTCTTCAGGAATCCATCCTGCGACTTCTTCTTCCTTCGAGTGGTCATTTCCACCGATATTCCGCTTTTTTCTCGTCGATGTTTTTCCCGTTGTTTTTGTCGTGTTATTTTTTTTCACACACGACGAGACTCACGAACTTCAGAACGAGAACGTTTCGAAAAGATATCGTATCTCACTATGATCACGTAAGAAATAATTAATACGAACTGATGTCGCGCATCAAGACGTCTCCGACGTTTCATTCGTCGCTGCACGATAAATAGAACATGTATTTACTTTTTTTTCACCGCAACTTTACTAGCGATCACACAACTTCCGGAAACAAGGCCGCTCTCAATTTACATCGATTCTAGAAATTCAGAAAGTTCGAGTTGCCTGTAAATTCACGCACAGAATCGGATATATAGTCTCCCTTTTTTCCCGTGGGGCGGAGGGGGGGGGGGGATCCGTAAAGCGATATCAAGTTCCTAATTATCCCTTAATTTGAACGATACTAAAGTTTGCATCGTTAGTTTTTCTTCTTTTTTATTTCTATTCCTGCGTTCCCATTATTAGCGAAAATCTGCTTCAGCAAATTTGTGCTACTTTTCAAGATTCTCTAATGAGGGTCTTAAAAAAGAAACGTTGGGGTTTTTGGTAGCTGATAATTTGCCAAGAAAAATATGGGCAATGACAATAAATGCATTTCAGTAGGATTCCAATTAGTCAAACTTCAATAAAACATTTTATCGGCTTAAACCAATTCTGCTAGAAGATTTTTAACTTATGTGTACCACCGTAAGACGAAATTTGTCCCTGAAACTATTCCCTCCGAATTATGCTCCTTTTTATATGATCTATTCAAACATATCGCCGCTCTTATACAGGGTGAGGCACTAACTGTTGCCACCTTGAATATCTCTGTAATTATCGACGTCACAAAAAAATGTTTGAAACAAAAGTTGTACCGTACGAAAGGGGTCATCAAATGCGACCATTTTTTTAAATTTCAGTGGAGGCGCTGTCGCACAGTAAAGGTCACCTCCACGTTTTTTAAATGGAACGGTACATTTTTTTTCAACTATCTTGTAGAGCATCGAAAACTGCATAAAAAACATTTAGGGGTCGAAGTCGTTCGAGATCATTTAAGATAAAAAAGTAACATGAACTTTATTTTTATGTGAAATTACCTTTATTCACAGTAGATGTTCAAAGTGATTGCCATTGGAATCAATGCAGTATTGCAATCTCCTCATCACGAATTTCTTATCACTTCGGCACTTATCGCCGAAGTCTTGCCATTGTCTTGTATGTAAACAACGGCCCCAAACCTACAATGTACACGGAACATTGTACAATGTTTCGCCCAAACAAACCCAAGATAACGATAGTAAGAATGGTGAGACTAGTATTAATGAATCAAGCGCATGTAAATGATGTATTCTTTTGAAGAGCAAACTGATATGCTTCTAATTTACGGAGAATATCAGAAAAATGCAGTGCAAATTTTGTACACTAAACTGAGGACAACTGGATCCTCAACCCGTCGGGAAAGTAACCGACAAAAGCGAGTTACTAACGAAGAAACGGAAATTGGTGTTCTTACCGCCGTTCATCGAGACCCTTCTGCGAGTTCTCGTCAAATTGCGAGGGACTCTGGTGTAAGCCAAAGAAGTATTCTACGTGTTATACATGGTCATAAATATCATCCTTACCACATCAGTCTCCACCAGGAATTAACTGGTACGGATTTCATGAATCGCACTGAATTCTGCCGATGGGCTCAACGCCAGATTCAGAGAGATGACTCATTTATTAATCGGATTTTATCTACTGATGAGGCAACATTTACGAATCATGGAAATATTAACTTGCATAACATGTATCTGTGGTCAACTGAAAATCCACATTGGCTGCGACAAGTTGCACACCAAAGACCGTGGTCAGTTGATGTATGGTGTGGGATTATTGGGGATAGAATCATAGGCCCTTATTTCATCGAAGGGAATCTTAATGGTAGGAAGTACACCACATTCCTTCAAGAAACATTAGGTCCGTTATTGGAAGAAATACCTTTAGAAACAAGAAACACAACGTGGTATCAACACGATGGGTGCCCGGCACATTTTTCGCTGATAGCTAGAAATGAATTGCAAAAGAGATTTCCAAATCATTGGATTGGACGCGGAGGAGCTGTATCGTGGCCGGCTCGCTCGCCAGACTTGACGCCTCTGGACATTTTCTTGTGGGAATACTTGAAAGATCTTGTTTATAAAGAACGTCCAACTACGCCGGATGATATGCGTGAGAGAATTCTTCGAGCCTGTGATTCGATAAGTGCCGAAGTGATAAGAAATTCTACACAATCTGTGATGAGGAGATTGCAATACTGCATTGATTCCAATGGCAATCACTTTGGACATCTACTGTGAATAAAGGTAATTTCACATAAAAATAAAGTTTATGTCACTTTTTGTTCTTAAATGACCTTGAACGAATTTGACCCCTAAATGTGTTTATGCAGTTTTCGATGCTCTACAAGATAGTTGAAAAAAATGTACCATCCCATTTAAAAAACGTGGAGGTGACCTTTACTGTGCGACAGCGCCACCACTGGGATAAAAAAATGGTCGCATTTGATGACCCCTTTCGTACGGTACAACTTTTGTTTCAAATATTTTTTTGTGATGTCGATAATTACAGAGATATTCCAGGTGGCAACAGTTAGTGCCTCACCCTGTATATACAGGGTGGACTATTTAACGTGACCATCCAAAACTCCGTTGCCTTTAGAGGGACGAAAAAATTCGATTGATTTCGAAGGGCTGATACAGTGGTAAAAATTCACTTTTGTCAAGGTCACAATTTTTGCGTCCTCAAGGTCATCAATGGTTTTTCAATTGGAAACATGTTTTTTTTTCATCAAGACGTTGTAGCTGATATTCAGACGAATCCAACGACTTATGATATCATGACCTTGAAATTATTTTTCACCAAAATACACATGTAAAAACGGGCAATCGTGATGGTATTGCCAATAAGAATATCCGAATAATGTAATTGAATTTTTTGTGCAGAACATTCATTGTAACAAGGTTCGAAGTGATGGCCATTAACCTCGACACATTTTTGAAGACGTCGGATGAATGATTCTCTTGACCTTCGAATAGTTTCTGGTGTGATAGCGGCGCCGGCTCTTGTAATTCGTTCTGGCATGCTCGCTGGCGTCGTCGGAACATCATGGTAAACACGATCCTTGATAGCTCCCCATAGGAAGAAATTAAGTGGCGTTCAACCTGGCGAACGAGCAGGCCAAGGGATTACTGCACCTCTCCCAATCCAGGGTCCGAGAAATTTTCGGTTTAACACTTCGCGAGCTATAACTGCCCAATGAGTTGGACAGCCATCATGTTGATATCACATTCGGCATCGCTGTGCTAATGGGACATCTTGTAGCGATTTCCCCGAAGTTTTGTTAAAAAAAATCGACGTATTTCCTTCCATTCAAATTGCCATCTATGAAAAATGGTCCAATAATCCATTCCGCAATTATGCCACACCACACATTAACACTCCACGGACGCTGGTACACAATTTGCCGGGGCCACTTCAGATTTTCGATTGACCAATATAGTGCATGATATGCGTATTCAACTGTCCATGGTTAGTAAAAGTTGATTCGGCAGTAAACAAAACGTCGTCGAAAAAACCTGCGCCGCTATCACACCAGAAACTATTCGAAGGTCAAGGGAATCATTCATCCACCGTCTCCAAAAAGGTGTCGAGGTTAATAGCCATCACTTCAAACGTTTGTTACAAAAAAATTTCTGCACAAAAAATTCAATTACATTATTCGGATATTCTTATTGTCAATCCAATCACGATTTCCCTTTTTTACACGTGTATATAAGTGAAAAATCATTTCAAGGTCATGATATCATAAGTCGTTGGATTCGTTTGAATATCAGCTACAACGTCTGATGGAAAAAAAACATGTTCCCGTTTGAAAAACCATTAATGACCTTGAGGACGCAAAAACTATGACCTTGACAAAAATGAATTTTAAACCGCTGTATCAGCCCTTCGAAATCAATCGAATCACCTTCTGACGTTTTTTTTCGTCACTCTAAAGGAAACGGAGATATTTGGGGTGTTCACGTTAAATGGTCCACCCTGTATGTATATATATATATATATATATATATATATATATATATATATATATATATATGAAAAAATAATACTTTTCTCGTAAGAGTATTCTGTATGTATTTAAAAACCACCTATGCCGGCGACTTCGTCGCGTGAACGTTTCATGATCAGGTCAAGTTCGGGTACGTATCACACCCAAAATTGCGAAGCAAAATCTCGGCAGTATTGAAGCTTGCAAAATTTGCCAAAACTTTTTTGGCAAATTTGGGCTACGAGAAACGCCCCAATTTTTTTTAGGAATCATATCAGAAGTCTCCAGCCCAAATTTACTGGATGGGATTTTGGATGATCATGAAAATGTAAAAATAATTCGTATTTAAGTAGTGACATTGAAGTTTGAGTCGTTGGAATGCAACGATGTTTTTGTAAAATACACGTAGCGCCATCTATCGTCGAATGATTGCACCCTACGATAAGACGCCCCACTAAAACGTTAAGAAGTGCATGTTGAGGTAAAATGAATTAATTTTATTAAAACTATGCCAAGTTTTAATAAAATTCGTTTCGACCCCTTTATCCTCAGTAACCACAATTAGTCTTATATAAAAACATTACCTCAACAGACGCGACTTTGTTACGATTTAATAATACCTACAGGTATTCACACTTATTGATTACTATTGATTATGCAGACACATTTGTCAGCCATCCCGCGTGTGGGCTCCGCTGTAGCGCGTTACGAACTGTCGGGCAACGTGTTGGATAACGTGCGTAGAGTTACGCATAAGCGTGTACGGCTGTCGCGCGAAGATACGTTTCGAAAGCGCGTGTCCCATTTGTGGAAAAGACGAAAGAAACGAAACGGGGTAAAAAACGATGAAGACGCAACTAAAATGTGTACAAATAGAGAGAAACGAGAAGGGGGTTGGGGGGATTCATGTTGGCCCCAGTTACATGTCCTCGACGCTGCACTCGGGTTTCCAGCGACCCGGCGCTAGTTCCTACGAGCGAACAGGTGGCTGTCACTCTCACGGTTGCGCACTACCTCGCCGAGGCAGGTGGAGGGGGCCAAAAGGGCGGAGCATTCGCGAGACCGAGAGTGGGAGAAGTCGCGCTCGAGTACCGTGACCGAGGGTCAGGTCACAATTCCACTGTATCACACGTCTTTTTTCCCCCAGCTTTTTTTTTATATTCATGCCTCTAGTTCCCGCCACTCGATTCCCGCATTCCCTACGCCGGCCCTACGAAAGCGTGTGATACGCGACCGTTGCTCTCGGCAAATGCGAAACAATGAGAAAAAATGCTCTTCACCGGTATCTTGCGATCGCTGAGCCTCGTGGGAAGTTGACGCAACGTTTTTGGAACAATGTTCAAATTTTTTGTTAACTACCGAGATTTGATATGTTTCGACCCAAACAAATTCAAATAAATGAAAAATTGTGAATTTGTTTTGCTATTGAAATTTGATATGTTTTGACCCAACCAAATGAACAAAGGTCATTTTTGACTACCGAGACTTCATATTTCCCGAAATTATCGATTTGTTTTTTTTCTTGTTTTCTAAAACTTATTCAGGTTTGTTTGGGTTTTTTTCTCTCAATCTTCGGCATCTTACGATCTGCTCTATTTTTTTACAATTCGATTGAATTAAAAAAAAGGTTTATTATTCTATAAATATTGATGAACAGTCGATTGAATTATTTCAGCTCGCAACTGATCCGCTTTTTTACGAAAAAAAAAACAAGATAACGAAAGAAAGGCGTTTGGAATGGAACGGCCCGTATACGAGACGACACAGACTCGATGGGGAGCGCCTCATCGAGCGGGATTTGCAACAGTGCGGTCGCGATCGGATGCTTTCCGAGAGAGATCACGAAGATCGCCGACTAAAACTGTAACGTACCAATTGAAATTCCTCGATCAATTAAGGGGTCTGCGATTGGTTGTCGGAGGGGAGTGATAGGAAAGGGTTCAATTGGTAAGGGTAATACGTAAAAATCCGCAAGGGTACAGATTGGAACTCTGGAAATTTATAAGCAAATTTTCAATATAAATACATATTATTTTAAGGGCTTAGGCTACTGTGAAAATGGCACACTCGCTCGTGGCTTGAGGCAAATCAAATTGAAGACGGAGGTCCAACACATGGTGCAGAAATCGCGGATTGAAGGTAAACTTACGATTACAACGATAGAACTGCCAGTAAAACTTTAAACGCGTTTCTTTCTCAAAACGATGTTTTTCAAAACGGTGTACACGATTTTTTGATACCTAATCAACGGATTGACTTGAAATTTAGTAGACTTATTCAGTGTAATATTAGTTAAGTCTTGACCTTTGTTATTCTCCTTAACATTTTCTTTTATTAGTTACTAACAATCGTAATGTGATATTTCCTCGAAAATTCGAAAAAAAAACTACATTTTTTTATGACTGAACCATTATAAAAAAAAGAGGAGCTGGTTTGAAAATTCGAACTTCGAATGATCCGAACGCTTAAAACTCCGAAAGAATTTTATACGAAAGACCAAAACTCCGAAAATCTGAACACCGTCAAAATAATTTGGCTATGAAAGTTTTTCAATGGTTCTTCACAAGATTGTTCCTCACTTCTTTGATTATTAATATTTTTAAATAAAATTTGGTACAAAACTTTGTCAATGTACACACAAATAAATGTCCGACAGATTTTTTAATCGTCTTAGTTATTCTTTCGAATTTTTTTTAATAACCCTGATTTTCGGGTCGCCACACTAGCTTTACCCCTTAACTGTAATATATTTTCTAGAGACACTCAATAGGGCTGTTTTTTTTAATTCTACACACAAAATATGTAGTGATATTCTATGCATTTTTTCCTTATCGGTCACACCTCGTAGCTGACGTATTTACAAAAAAAAAATTAATATATATTCAGTGGGTAAAAAAGTATTTGTCCATCTCACATGAAACTATTGTTAATTTGGCTTTATTTATTTGTTCGTATTTTCCCAAGATTTTTGTAAATAGACACTGTATGTATATTTAGCATGGGCTATCGAACACCGAAACCTAATCAAGTATTTCATTTTTTCCAAGGATAATTTGAAAAAAAAGGTGTACAAATACTTTGTTTACCCACTGTATATATTCTTGTGATAAATAATGGGTAAAGTACCTAATGTTCAGCATTTCAACGCAATTCTCATGATTCAAAAACTACCCTTTGTACAAAAATAAAAGATAACCAAACATAAATAGTCTCAAATAGAAAGTTGTTTATCAACCTTCAGCAGGCATCAACAACAAACGAAACATTTTTTCTCGAATCACTGTTTTCAATGTCGGTGGACATGATATCTCGGGAACCACTTGGTGGATTGTTTCCAAATTTACAGGAGATACGACGAGGAACATTCAAAGGTCGTTGACGATCTCACTTTTTTAAAATCGAGCATCATTTTTTTAATAGTCACGTAAAAATGACTTTCTATTCGACGTCACGTAAAGAAAAAATGATTTTACAAATCGACTATCATCAACGACTCGTATTTATTGTTAATTTGAATAACCTGTTCAGTTTCAAGATTCCGGATGAACCGTTTGAGCTGGAGGGTCCACCGTCAAACGTCGCGAAAAAAGTTTCATCATCCGCCGGCGGTAATTTTTGTTCTTCTGTATTTATTGGTGATTTTTTTAAAACCCTCTCAATGTATGTACCATTGTGTTAAAAAAAACCGCGTTTCTTTTTCACCAAGCCAGACAAAAATCGGAATCTGGCAATTTTTTCGGGCCTCTAGGTAGCTGTAGCTCCTTCAATTCCCGTAAAAAAAAAAGCTGCGTTCGGTGTTGCCTCGTACCGAAGGTACGTACGGTAAAAATAGCGAGAAGCGTTTTGCGTAAGAAAATCGTAATAATAACGCCCGCATCACGCTTGTAAAGTTAGAAAGAGTGAAGAGGGAGCTGCAACGTTCACGCGAAGTTTCGCGTCCCGGCGTCGAGCGCTGGTGAACCTAACCTAACTTGCCGCTCGACTTGTATATCTCCCAGGAATCAGTCTCGCGCGACTTGTTTCTGGCGGCTATTCCCCTTCTCGTCTTTGCCCCCCCCCCCCCCCCCTTCGAGCAGCGGGCCCCGCTGCTGTCCGACCGAGCGTGTCTCGTCGCGCGCTCTTTCGGCTCACTCCCTGCCTCGTTGTGCGCGCCCCCGTGCTCGCCGCTCCGCGGTGTCTCGCATTCCTGTCACACGGGGAAGAACGCGATCGAAAAGAATCGCGAGGACTTTTTTCCTCGAGCGCGATGATAAAGAGAACGAAAGCGGGAGAGAGAAAAAAAAGGATGCCTACATTTGTACCGTAGCATGGTAAAAAGAGACGAGGATGCGAGTAGCACAGTGCACCGATCTCGATGAAGGTACCGAGAGAACCAAAAAAATCAAACAAAAAGACCACAGCCGGTTTTTCAGGGCCAACACCCAAACGGCGCGAACGACCTCTGGATCGGGCGCGTACGTTCCGCGATTTCACCTTTTCTCATAATCCTCGGCCCCGTAGGACAACACACGCGCGCACTGATTCGTCGTTCCGCCGAACTCGTCGCGTTACGTGCGCGATATCGTCGCGCGGTAACCGCCGGCACCCATATATCTATTTATATATATATATATAGTTCGTCACGATTTTATTTTCCCGACGTTCCGTGCGCGCGTAAACTTGACGCTGTCACATCCCGGTATGCCGAAAACTTTTTCTCCTCCCGCGAGCTGCGATAACTCGATCCGCGCACTTGGGACTCGAACGAGCGAAAACGTCGCGCGCGTAAGGATTGCGGCGAGTTTGGCGTTTAGCGTCGTCTCTCGCGTAAAACAGGTTGGTAGTAAAGTGTACGCTACACTGACACGTCGCCACCCGTGTGTGTAGAATTGTGATACGTGCGTACACGTGTGTGTGGCCGCGTTGGTTCACTTCGGCTCCGTGTAGCCTCGTGCACTGACTACCCACCAGAAACGGCGCTGATGCCACGGCTGCGTTCACTGTTGCCGTTGCTTCTCAGCCTTCTCTCCTTCCTTCCCGCGTCCCCACTTTTCCAACTCTCGCGCGCTCGCTCCGTTCCTCGCTCTCCCTCTCTCTCGCGCGCGCGCTCGTTTATTTCTCGCACGAGATTCCCCGGCCAGTTTGAGAATTCCGCCACGTATTACGTGTACGCTATATATATATAGATTGAGGTACATATATTTATATATAAAATTTACAGTGATAAAAAATGCATGTACAAGCTCATTAATATTTTGTCAGTTCTTTCTCTCCGAAATGTCTAGAACAATTATGTTCTGACAAAAAATTCGAGTACGGCTGTAACTTGGAGCTTTGGTGGGGGGGGGGGGGGGGTGAAGTATGGGGTATACAAGACGAAGCTGGAAATTATATTACGAACGTATTGCAACGATAGGGCACGCACGCTCGCGAGACTGATAAGAGTAGAATTTACGATTTAGCCGGTAGGACGACGGCCCATAAAAGATTACGCGATCGTGGCGTAATGGCGTCACTCTCTCATTCTCTTTTTGTTTGAGTTTTGGTTTCATTTCTGTGTCTCGCTCTTTTTTGTTTGGGTTCCATTTCATTCCTCTCTTTCTCCCTCTTTCTCACACACACAACACTCAATCCATTCGATAACTAGAACGTGCTTGCTTCTTTCGGTCCTAAATCGCAGGTTGCCCGATGGCGGGGAAGAAATTTCGTACTACTTCCACGTTATCTCCTGTAAACGCGAAACAATATATATATATATATATATATATATATATATATATATATATATATATATATATATATAACGATTTGTGTATACAAATACGCTTGTAAAGCTGCGGTATCAGCAGTTACAAGTTGCACGTGTATGTTGCGCGTGTACTCCTCAATCGCAGTGTACGCGTTCGCGTGCCGCAGTTCTAAACGTTTTCTCGTGAGCGAATGACAAGAGCGATGGTTCCCTCGAACGGCATACACACACGCGCTGATGTTCATCACGTGTATGCACGTAAGTGCCGTGCGCGGCTTTTGGTTTTATACTCGGGACGTGAAGTCACTCACACACGAGCGCGAAAGTCTTCCGAGGCAACGGGCGCAACGCGGAGCACACGAACGCAATCGGTGGCCTATTACGTAACATGGTGTATGCGTGAGACTCGGGACATAAAAAGAACGAGGTTGGAAATGGTTCCGGGCGTGTGATAAGAAGTTGACGACGCCTGGAAAAATCGGATGTGTCTGTGTGTTTTGTGTACGGGCGAGAAAAGTCATAGACGTACACTCGGCGGCATCACCGAACGCTCACGAGCAGGCGCGGAAACTCACGAATGCGAGGATCGAGCAGGATCGCGCGGAGACCGGAGACGCCACGCGGCCACACGGCGCACTAATACCCCCTCCAGGCGGAGCACCACAGGCGAGCAGCAGCGCGAGGCTGCGTTCAGCGCGTACGGCCGAGCACGAAATGTCGATCTTTGACGAGAGATCTACCGGGGTGCGAGTCCGCGAGGGAGACAAGAGCGAGTTCTGACTTACCTGCGATACGCGGATGTTTTCGCCGGGTGATTAATTACCAGGGTTGCGCGTCGCTTGTCCGGTTAAGTAACCGCGGTCAGTTAACATACTTGACCAGCGGTAAATTTTCTTACGAGTCGTACTACTGGTTGCGGGCTTGTGTACAGGCTTAGAAATTTTGGCGAATCGGGTATGACACACCACCGGGTATTTTCGCTATGCAAAATATCGAGATTCATTAGTGTCACATTCTGCCGCTAGTGGCGCTACTTATCACTTGAGAAACTTGCACGCCTGTGCGCTGCGGCCATATACACACCCACACACCCACCCGCATATATAATCCGCCAATACACATAACATTTTCTATTATGATACCAGAATTAATAAAATTATTATGATGCCAACAATCTTAGATGTATGTATGAAAAGTAGAACTGTACTTTTTCCGGACGAGAAGGGTATCGTGAGGTGCAACCGGGAACAATACACTGGGTGGGCATTACTGAACGAGTAATCCCACCACGCGGTTAGCACTTTTAGTTATACAAAAACGGTGAAAACGAATTGTTAACCTCGAAATGCTCCAAAATTCGAAATGTGTGCCTTACTCTTGCGGTTGTCGCGCCGGCGCAGAAGAATATTCTTAGGTATGAGGAGTTTAATGCATAGGAGTAGGAGTGATGCATATATCAAAAAGAAGTGCTTCAACGAAGGAATTTTTTTTTTCGATGTGTAGGTTTTTTATCAACTAGATCAAAATAGAGCGTTTTTTTTACCAACAATCGATAATTTTATTTTGGACTGCGGCCATTTAAAAAAGCGATATCTTATTTAATCCTTTACGCAAGCACGTAATCTCATGCGAAAACTCAATGTGTTTGATTTTTTTCGGATGATTTGTTTCCGAGCAGCAGTGGTCACTGCGAAGGACATTTTTCGAGCAGCGGTTTGCACAAATCATTGTATTTACCAGATTGACAAATATTTTTCGATACAAAAGTTGTAAAAGATACAGAAAACCATAGTATTTAATGTAAAAGAAACGAATATTGAAAACCTGCACACGTTTTTCCAGAAAAAATTACGAAAATCCCTACTTTTTCCGAGCCGAGCTAGGTGTAATCAGTTAAGGGGCTATACCAGTGTGACACTTTGAAAAAAATTATTTTTTTGCCTTTTTCGACAGTTTATACTTTCAAGAATATTCTGTAAAAATCTCAAGGCCGTATCTCTAATAATTCTATCTTGCAAAAACCGATAGTTAAATCTTTAAAGGCGTTTTTCCTCCAAATGAGATTTTTCAAATTTGCTGACATGGTAACTCAAAGAGCAATTATCCGATTGACTTCAAATTTGAACTGAGTACTGTTGAATATATTTACTCTAAAATGACGTAGGATATTTTTGATTGGATGAAAATGGACGATTTGGCATTTAAAAAAACGACCATTTTATAGGCAAGAAAACAGACTTTTTTCGTAACTACGCCATTTTGTTAGATTTTGATATTTTTCGAAAATCCTACGTCATTGTACAGAAAATACCTTCCAGTTTAACGACATTTTTTCCTTTTCCGGTTTCAGCTACTCAATCGGCCGAAATTATCTCAGCAGTGGAGCAACTTTTTTTTTTGGCGCCTCCGAAGGCAGCGCATAAGTCGCTTGGATCTCAATATTTTCCTATGAAAAAATTATGTAATATAGGTCAAACATAGCCAAATATATTCTTAATTTTCCGAAACATCTGATTGAGTACTTTTCTTCCAAAAAATTCCCGAAGCACCCAAATTTTCAGCGTTCACACTGGTATAGCTCCTTAATATGTTCAGGAGCCGCTGGGGCCGCCACTAGCTGTCACGCTACTACTGTGAAGTTTACCGAACAAGAGTGCCAACCTCGGACTGCAAGACGGCCGGAAAATTGTGAAAAATAAGGGTTCCAAACGTGCGGCGCTGGTGTAGATCGCGTCTAATATCTTAGCTGTAGGCGCATGCTATTTGAACAGGAACATAACCTTAATTTGTTTCCAAGGGTGTACCCAGGTAGGGGCTCGGGGGCAGCTGCCCCCCTTTAGAAGAAAAAATTAAGTCTTATCTATTGACCCCGCCCCCTCTCCCACAAAACTATAATCTACCCCCCCCCCCCCCCTCCATCGATAAAACCCATACAATGTAGAGTATAGTTTAAAAAAAAAAAGTGATTAATATATTCCTAGCGAAATTTCAAACCCGGTATAATGTAAATTTGTAACACCTTTCTAGTGTCTTTCGTTATCAGATGCACATATCGCGTCTATCCGGGGCTGGATTTAAAGGGGGTCAACAAGAAAGAGGCTTTAACAATTCGATTTGCAGGTCAAATTTGCTGACGAATAGTATGGAACACTTGCAATAAGTGAAGAAAAAAATCACTATAGAGATCTGAAAAAGAAAAAAAAAGTCATACTTTCGCGAGCACTTTTCTTTCAAACATTCTAAAGTGTATTTCTGTAAAAAATAATGAAAAACTCCAAACATGAAGAGTTCTCTATAAAGGAGAATATTTCATGGATTATAATTTGAATAAAGTAACGTGGATTGAGCCAACCATTCATTTCTTTAAATTTGGCGATGTACCCGGATAAAGGAAATATTTGTTGATTCGACAAAATATTTCCTTCACAACTGCGAAAAAAACTTTTAGTACTTGGTGCCAGGGGCTTGTACCTCCCGGTATATGCTATTTATCTAAAAACACTTTATTTCAAAATTGTATCAATACAAAGTAAAAAAAACCTTCGAATTGGTAAGTCCAGCTCATGTGTACTGTATAATTTTTAACCAAACAAAATCGATAGGAAAAAATCACATTGAATTGGTAAAATGTCATTAGATTTTCGATTTGTCGCCGCGTTTTCGCGTGATGTCTAATCAAACTTAAAAAGTCGTCTGCGAAAGCCCATCTTACTGTATGAAGAGTCGGAGCGGGTTCGTCGGTGTCAGTGGTGCCCAGTGGTGTAGATTTGTTTTTATTACTTGGCGTCAAGACGCTGCCGCGTCTTTTGATGACATTACTTATATAATTACACGTGGAAAAAATTAATGTATTCACGTGAAAAAAACGAGAAATCATTTTAATTGTAATGAATTTCAGCTGATGTCAGGAAACGTCTCCTTCCTTCCCTCCCTTTCTATCACTGTGTGGCAATTCTGTAATAAACCATCCAAGTTCTCACAAAATCCCATATTGACATTTAATCCTTTTTTAATCAATGTCACATGACGACTACAAACCGTTTGATGGTTTTCTAAAGTGCAATTCATGCAAAGTAGACGGCGTTGGTTCGATCGAAATGTGTTCAAAGTTCACTCATTGCGAGATTGCGAGATTGCGAGATTCGAGGGTGCGCAGCGTTTGCGAAAATCGAGAAAAAAAAATTAAAACGACAAACAGTGTGTTAAAAATGTGGCGTGGCTTCGTGCTACAACAAGCGAAGCAACTGCTTCATAGCATTCCATACATCATAAAGGAATGTTACGAAACAATGTAACATGCCTGTCACACTCCCTTTATTGTTTTACAACTAGCCTTGATTACATTTTTTTAAACTAAGTAATGTGTTTTTTTTTTCAATTTATCAAAACCTACCATAAAGTCAACTCATTTTTTAATTTTTACGTCCTTGAGTTGTGATGGGTTAACTTCGAACAGCGTATGTTGTTTAAAAGGATCGTGTTTTTGTGCAATAAAATCCTTAAAAACGATTTAAAACATTTACCTTTGAAAAATACTTATGGACCTTCAGTTCTTCGTTGACCCTCCACACCTTGAAAGTCGGCCCTGCGTGTATCTTGTCCCAATGAACCTTATGCATAATAAATATCCACAAGATATTTTGTATTCGTATTGCCTAACCAAAACTTTTCATCAGGAGGTAATAGTAATTTTTTTCCATGGTTAGGGATCGGCAGTCTTTTTCCTGTTTTTAATTTTTGAATTGCCCTTAGTTGGTTGACAGAACGGTCGTAACTAACGTAACCGGTAAATTGACTGACAGCTTAGCCACAAAAATAGTGTATATAATAGATTACCGGTAAATTCACAACCCTGTGCATTAGTACGGATTTTTGGAGTAGCTTGAAGCGGGATTCGGCAAAGGTTCTGCCATCTCGCGGCGCCGCCGCAGTACCACGATTGCCCACATCGCGGCGGCGCGGGAAAAAGCCCGCGCGTTTTCGAACACTTTTATTTCCCTACTTTGTTCTAACGAGTTTTTCGAAAAATTCACAAATTCGGAACATTCCGCTACCATTGCGTTGTCATGTTTCTCTTGTCCCGGAAACGAATATTTTTTTGCGAAAGCGGGAAAGTGCTCCTGTTCAATTATTCAACCTATACGAGGGAAAAAATAAAATAATTTCTAAATGAAATAAATAGCGAATAAAATAAATAATAGAACAAATAATAAATGAAATAAATCATAAATAGAACAAATAATAAATGAAATAAATCATAAATAAATAACAAATATAATAAATAAAATTTAAAAAAGACGCGGTTCTCATATTTTATAATTTCTCGAATTATTGTTGTCAAGAGCAGGACAAGGGAGCGAAAAAAATGATGTCGAATGTGATGTTGAACAAGGAAGTGAGCCTTGCGCGGATATGCGTATGTGTTTGTGTGTAGGAGCGCATGCATAATATACTGGTCGCAAGGGTGGATTGGATGCAGGCACGATAAGTCTCGCGTGCACTCGGGAAAACGCTCGAAGCCACACGACCCGGAAACTTAAACGAACCTTTAGAGTTGCGGAGGAAGGCAATTTAACCGCGGAATATCACGAGAGCTTTTGCGCTTGGTTGTAAAACCGCCCGAGGACGCTCGAGATCGGCGCCCGGAATACGCGCCTACATATTTATACCCGCAATGCTTGCTATGTACGTGCATCGTGAACTGACGCGAGAACCAAAAATCGTTCGAGCCTGTGCTCGAATTTGCACGGGGAAAAAATATTTCCTTTGGGAGATGCTTTAGGTTGTGGACAATCGATTTTTCGAAACAAATGTCCACGGAGAGAAATCCTGGAATTAACTTGCCCTAAATGAAAAATTCCCCAGACTCAAAGGAAGTTTTGAATTTTCTTGAAGTTACTACCTTTTGAAATATTTGAAGCCAAGGTTGAAAATAAAATTTCCGGACGTTTTTGCGGCGGCAATAAGAAGATGTCAAAAACTAGACCTCCGCTTCACTTGAAATTTGGTACACGTATACTTTACAAAATTATTCAAAGTATGACATAAATTTTTTGCGACACGCTTAACCAT
Organism: Ophion ellenae; assembly: GCA_963210295.1. Lineage (NCBI taxonomy): Eukaryota > Metazoa > Arthropoda > Insecta > Hymenoptera > Ichneumonidae > Ophion > Ophion ellenae. The sequence goes on along the minus strand of OY723385.1, from coordinate 77,440,743 downwards.
TTGTTTATAATAATTTCTTAAATGATTATTTCTTTCGGCCAAAACCGAACGGGAGTTCTATCGAACGCAATCATTTTTTTTTACAATCCGTATACCCCATAGCTATGCTATCACTGAATAAGGGCAGTTATTATTTTTTTTCAGAGACAGCTGGACTCGGGAAACTGAGTCATCAGTGCTCGCAACGAGACAAGCTTCAGCAAACAATGCATAACTCATCTATTTTTTAATATTTATGAATCAATTTTTCAGAAATCGTTAACAAATATATGTTGTAAACATACCAATGAAAAAATGATATTTTATTTTTGTGTAATAGAAAAATCTTTGATTTCAATCCTTTTCGGAGCGTCTCAAGGTCGCATAGACCCTCGACAGATTGCAGACAATTGATTATGTATGAATAATACGATGGAAAAAATGAAATTGGGACGATGACAATGTTCGAGTCGAAATACACCAAAGAATAATGCGACATAACAATTTTTCTTCTTCTTTTTTACCTACCGACAGAATTTGATCTCTCTTACTCGCTCGAAGATTCTCTGCTTCCGGTTCAGGCCATCTTAGCTCCATTTGATCCCTGCTCGATATAAAATAACCCCGAAAATTTTCTAAGAGAAATTATTTCTTATCGCGGGAAAACTTTATGTGAAAAACAAAATGATCTTTTAGAGAAGTTTTTTAGTAAAAATTATTTTTCGACAATTTCGACGTGTTTATGAGCCGTTCATTGCGCTTTTTCCCCACGTGGTACTATACGCGGCGACACCACTGTGACGGGTCGAAAAAACGTTTTTTCGCATTTTCTGTATGTATACATTTAAGGGGTCTTCTCACTTTAGACGCTAAAAAAGGCTGTGTTCATGAATTTTTTTGATACGTTTATTTTATAGATATTGATATAAAAGTTGTTACACTTAATAAATACACTTTCGAAATACATAAAAGAATTTTTTTGATGTATTTATATAACCCAAACAAACTTTAAACGCGTTTTTCTCGAAACAACGTTTTTTGAGGGCTTGTTAATAAAATGTTCCTAACCACCGAACCGATCCTTATGAAATTTCAACCATAGGTTGTTTACAACTATAGCTATAGCCCAAATCAAGGATTGTTTTAAATGTTGATACTTACTATTTTTTGCCAACAACGGTGAAAAAAAACCGTTGTTGTTGTTTTTTCGAAATATGTCCGCCATTTCGTTATTTTTGCATATATCAAAAATCGTATGATATGCGATATAGCCATTAACATACTGAATCTAAAATCGTTTGTTTTTTTTTTCAGATGATCCATCTCCGAGATTTCATCAACAGCGGAAACCTACAATTTTTTAGGACATTTTTCTAACTACCATTTTCATAACAACGTTACATTAAGTGTAACAACTTTTATATCAATATTCATAATATAAACCTATCCAAAAAATCATGAAAATAGCCTTTTTTAGCGTCTGAACTGAAAAGACGCCTTAAGAATGTGAATAAAAAATTCAAGGTACAATATTGAAGGTTGACCAAGCGAAAGACGATTTAGTGATAGCGGGTAGCGCAACGATTTACGTATACTAAAACTTTCAACCGCGTTTTTCGCGAGAAGACTTTTCTCGACCTGGTCGAAATCATAACTAGCTATAATTGTCCGATTTCCAGTTTGAAAAAAAAAACAAAATTAATTCCAGTAGCTATCGTTGTACGTAGCCATGTTTGTTTTGTTTTGATATTTAGTATTTTTTATGCGCTCGAATATAAGTAAAAATTTCGCCAAAATTACACTTTTTGGAACACTCGCCGTTTCGTGATTTTTTTTCTTCGAAAAATCTGCCCCGTTCAACGAGAACTACATTTGTAGCGAAAATAAAACTTTTTATTTTTCAAACCAACGATTGTCCATTTATCGTTTCGGCCATTGGACCACTTTTTCCATACAGAGGCTTTATTATACCTCAATATCGATGATTATTACCAATTTTTTCGAATAAAAAATTACGCCAAATAAGTTTAATAACATACCTTTTTCGAAATCCCAAATAAATAATCTAGTAGACCAAACAAATTCAGAATAACGACCTTTTCTCGGTCCACCACAGTGGTGTGCTCCCTTAATGCGGTAACTTGCCAAAAATATTTCATAAATTCCGTTTTTGTATTAAAATAAAACAAAACTGTTCAAATCGCGTGATGGATGGACGATGGCACAAACGTCGCTCTGGTCGATGCAAGATGCAATGAGAAACAATGATAAAGGGCGGGAGAAAAAAAAAGGATCATGGATGATACGTGGAGGAACAAACGAAAGATTATGTTGAATGTAGAAAACTTTATTGACATGCCGAAATTATTTATATCGAGAGAATATTATCCAAGATAAATTATAAGTTAAACAACTTAAAAAAAATGGAATCAAAGCGTCGAAATGAAAAGAAGAAAAAAAAGAAAAAGCTCATAATGCGTGCTGGGCCGATGAATTTTATGGCGAACTTTCCAGGCTCATCTCTCTGTTCTGTTTCTCTTTCTGCGACGCGTCACGTGGCAAGACTTGAAATTTTATCGCATTTTATTCGTCAGAGTCTGTCACGACAATCATCCAGCCGTCCGAGGTATCCATGTCTTCCTGCTAATTGCAAATGTATTAACAACAACAACAAGGGCAGCAAAAACACAATTGTGTAAGACGAAATAAGTATTAATTTAAATATCAATGAGAGAAATCAATCGAACAAAACATTTGGTGGTGAACGAGACATTATTTCGAAGCCGGAAACGATTGCTTGAGGCACATATTACAAAAGCGAAGAAGCGGAGAACGAGGAAAGCGGAGAAAGTGTAAAGGCGAGTTGATGAAATGAGCGTACATTTATCATATACATATATGTACAATCTTCCGTTTAAGCCCTTACCCTCGGAAACAATATCTTTGTGTATAAAAAAAAACATAAATTCAGTGTAAACCGACACCGCTGGATGGGTGGTCGAGCTTCGGCTCAGGCGATACTTCGAGTTAAGCAGCTTTGTGCATGGCCGATATTCGGAGCGGTGACCGCTCAGCCGTGAAGAGCTTTTTAGAACTAGCAGAATCTTCATAGTACAGTCGTGCTGTATATTGGAATCGGAAAAAATTAGAACAAGCCTAGTTTTTTGACGGGTGGTTTTGTAGGTGCCCTGGCTGCTAAATCCAAGTTTTTCTAAAAATCGGGGTGCAGGTTTTTTTTAGGGGATGAAGGTGGATAGGGGTAGATTAATGCCAAACTACAACCCCTACGATGTCGGCGCCGGGAGACAAAATTTTCAGAAAAATCCGGTTTTTATTTTTGTCGACAGCGCTGAAGTCGTGGAAGTCCATTTTGGGGGTGAAAAAGTAGGGTGAAATTTTGAAAAATCAGTTTTTTATTCGATAACTCTTTAAGAAAAATGAGAACGTTATAGCCTTTGATAAGCCGCGTCGGTCGAGTATTCGATCATCCCTCGCCGATAATGTCTTCACGCACAAAAATCGTTGAAATATTTAAAAAAAAAATGATTTATTGAATAACTCAAAAACATACGATTTTTCGGGCATGGTTTGAATGTACCAAATTTAGAGAATAGATTTCTCTATATTGTCATTTCTATGGACCACCCTTGAATTTTGTTTTTCCAACCCCCCTCGGGGGTTGAAAAGTCAAAATGATATTTTGGGAAAACTATTGACATAAAATAAAGGGATACGCGTTTGGCGCTGTGGACAAAAATGTTAATGAGAGTTCAAGCTACAAATTGTTCCACGGCGGCGAATTCATGCAGGCAATAGTTTTCCCAGAATTTCATTTTTCATTTTCAACCCCCGAGAGGGGTTGGAAAAAGCAAAATTCAAGGTTGGTTCATAGAAACGAAAATATAGAGACAATTATTCTCTACATTTCGTACATTTTAACCATACCCGAAAAGTCGATTGTTTCTGAGTTATTCAATAAACAATTTTTTTTGATATTTCAATAATTTTTTCGGGACTGAAGATATTATGGGAGAGTGATGATCAAATACTTAATCGACGCATCTTTTCAAGGGCTACAACGTTCCCATTTGAACAAAAAGTGTAAAAAAATTTCCTATAGAGTTAGTGAATTAAAACTGATTTTAAAAATTTCATCCCACTTTTTCACCCCTAAAATGAACTTTCACGACTTCGGCGCTGTGGACAAAACTAAAGCCCGGATTTTTCTGAAAAATTTGTCTCACGGCACCGACCTCTTAGGAGTTGTAGTTTGGCATAAAATCACCCCTATCGCCCTTTATCCCTTAAAAAAAACCCTGCATGTCAACTTTTAGGAAAACTTGGATTTAACACCCGCGGTACTTAGAGAATCACCTGTGAAAAAACGGGCCTTCTAATTTTTTCCGATTACGGAGTTTTTCAGCGACAGCACGACTGTACCACTGTAACCGGATTGGACCGAATCGTGGAAACCAAATAGGGGCAAAAATCATCGACCATTGCTACTGGATGGTGTTGAAGTTTGCATCGTTGGAATGCAACGAAAATCCTTCTTTATTTTTTAATTTTTTTTATTTTTATTACCACCTAAACCATTTTCTCCCAAGTTCAGATTACGGAACCCTGATAAGGACCTTCAAAAATGTTTCGGTGATTTTTGTAACCTAAATGGGTAAAACAAAAGTTGGGTAAAACGAAAAAAAAAAATTGTTTGCATCCCAACAATGCAAACTTCAATACCATCCTACCGGGAACTGTGTAGAACTGCCCAAATTTGGCCTGCATTATTTTCCACCTCCAATACTATTGTTTGAAGACGTACGAGTTAATTTTTTTCATGCATCCCAACATACTCAGAAGACATTTATTCCGCCGGAAATGATCTCGCCCATTTTGCATGCTCTAGAAAAAGCAACGAAGTTTTTTTACTAAATCCCTCGGATCATTAAATTTGTTTATAAATAATCCTTAAGATGACTTGATATTATTTTTATTTAATAATTTTTTTATACAGTATTTTTACAAGCGGCGAGGAAAAAATTCAACGAACGTAGAAAATCAAGCTCAGCTTTCGTAGTTTGTTCGGAGAACGAGTTTTTTCCAGCCGGAGAAACTTGAAGTGTGCGTGACGAAGACTTTTGCGATTTTGAATCGCGTAAGGGTGAGAAACAATGGGCGAGGGCGCAAAGGGCAGGGGGGCTAATAGCTTCCCGTCGACGTTGTGTGGCACGGATGAACGAACGACGCAAGAACGGAGAACACAGAGAACAAAGAAGGGAACAATGGAAAAGGGACTCAAAGAGAGAAAAAAAAGGGAGAATAGCAAAAAGGAACAAGGCACAAGAGAAGGTGGAATACAAAAAAGAGCGAGAACAAAAATGAGGAAACAAAAAAAAAAGAAACAGGTGGCTATAATAGGAAAATATGGAAGGAAGAATGCGGAAAAGGGTTTTCGAGGCTGCACTGAGATATCGTGCTGGTCCTGCGGTGAACTCGAGTTCACTTCGGTCGTTGGGGCGCGATCGTTGAACGGGAAAGATGAAAGAAGAGTGACTGCATGAGACAAGAAAGAGAAAGGGGGGGGGGGAGGGATGGAAAATTGATGTTTTTACTTAATTTCTTTTTTTAATTACGCCCTCGAAAATTGTGACGTAAATTGGTAAAGCATATAAAATATCAAAAGAATATAATTTTTTTTCATGATAAAAACACGAATAATGTTGTATAACACTATACGACTATTATAAATATAGCACTAACAAAATATAATATCAATGCACTGAGAAAAAGAAATCGTCGAATGTGCAAAATGCATTTTGTTGTCTCGAAATTTTGTTGTCTTAACAGTTGCTCAGACATGCTAAGTAAGCTACAGTTCACACCACTAAAACTATCAGTTAGATTAACAAAACGTTTGTTATGCCAGTAAAAAATCAAGTTGAACGTATTTAAAGATACATTTTGTTAAACCAACTGAATTTTGGTTGGATGAACGAATTTTTTTTTCAGTGTGTTAATAATAATATTAATAATAATCGTAAAGAAGTAACGCATAGAGGTAAAATGAGGTATTGTTTCGAGATGAATAAATATGCAAGAAGCTCATTTTTGGAAATACTCAAGAGAGACGACGCTGGAGTTTGCATCGTTGGAATGCAACGATTGTTATTTCATCATTTTTCATTTCTTTATTTATATCGCTATCCAGAGCCTTTTTTTCAAATTGAGGCCGTAAGTCTCTAATGCGAATACGTGAAAATGTTTTTCATAACCTGAATGGACGAAATAAGATTTGCGTTATTGGGAGAAAAAATATTCTTTGCATTCCAACGATGCAAACTTCAACGTCGTGAAGAAAGAGAGAGAAAGAGAGGGAGAGATTTTATTAATTTTTTTTTTATTAAAAAAAAAGGATTTATAAGAATAAGACTATAATATTTGTAATAAGAATTGTGGGACAAATTGCCATACATAGAAAATGTATCAAAGAATATATTACAAAAATCATAATGACAAATGATAATGGAAAATATAAATGATTATAAAAAACACTTACATAAAATGATAATGATAATAATCGTAAAGAGGTAACGCAAAGAGATAATATGAGGTACAGTTCTAAATTGAATACATATGCAAGAAGTAATTTTTTTTCAAATAGTCAAGAGAGTTCGAGACATTTGATTTTTTATTATGACCTAGAAAATTGTGAGGCAAATCCTCAATGCATATAAAATATACTACAAAAATAATAATAACGAATGACAATAAACAATGTAAATAATGATCAAAAGGCTAATAGAAGGTAATGATGATGATAGTAATATTATTAATATCAATAATAATAATAATAATAATAATAAAATACTAAGAATAATAACAATCGTCGTCATCATAAAGAAGTAACGCATAAGGATAAAATGAGGTATTGTTCTAAACTCAATAAATATGCGAAAGGCTTTTTTTTAAATAGTCAAGAGTGCTAGAGAGAGCAAGAGAGAGAGAGAGAAACGCAAAAGCTCTAATATTCTCGGAAAGGAAAACGCCTATCGGTGACAAAACTTTCTCTCTCCCTCTCCCTCCCTCTCTCTCTCTCTGTCTCTCTCTCTCTCTCTCTGTCTCTCTCTCTCTCTCTCTTGCTCTCTCTCTCTCTCTCTCTCTCTCTCTCTCCCTCTCTCTCTCTCTCTCTCTTTCTCTCTCTCTCTCTCTTTTTCTCTCTCTCTCACTCTTCGCTTTCTTCCTTCGCCTTCTTTTCAGTAAGCTCGTCGCGACGACGTCGCCTGGCATTTTTCTCGTCACTTACATACGTATATATGCGTCTGCATGCGAGCAAGTTCGTATTCTCTTTTGTCTCCGGCTTGCAAAATCATTTCGAAGAGAAGTACCTGAGAGGCTGCGGTACATTTCCGTATCCACGCCATAGTGGCAGGGCGCCAGAAACGGGGACGAAATCCCGGCGGTACTCTCTCTCGCATTACTCGTTCATCGAGGGGAGCGTGGACGAGAGACGAAAGGCTGCGGCAAAGGAAAAGGAACCGAGGGACTCCGTACAGAGACGGAGGGTGAGAGATGAACTGTCAAAATATTCGAGCAATGTTGCTTTTTTTTACATCTGCACTTGCTGCATTGAGCCTACGTAGTTTACGCCATGCTCATGTTTTTTTCCACAACTTATTCGTGAATACGAAGATTTATTGGTATGAGGGCGAATATTAATTTAAAAAATTGCTGACGATAAAAGAGAAATGCTTTATGCAAAATAAGGTAACTATGCAGTTTGAGGACCTTTCCGAAAAACGACGAAATTTGTTTTTTTGCCACGAGCTGCTTTATTTTGTTACCACTATTGATATTTCGTCGGGGGAAGCGGATATTTTTATTAACTCCATAAGTTATGGGGTCTTAAGTTCCCGGAAACACGTAATAAAATAGGTCATTTTTTAATATTTTGACGACTATATTGGGGGTGGGGGGTGGGGGATTTATAAAAGAAACCTTCCTGAATATCGAAGAAAAATCGCGGCGGCCACTTTCCACTCTCCCCCGGCAGCCGTTGTTTGGGTTTGGTTGGGTTTGTTTGGGATGTTATTAGGGCCCCAAATATTGTCAATGTAGTACAATTGTAGTTTATTAAAATATAGTCAAAAGCTACATTTAGTGTCTGGGAGGCTTCACCCCCTCCACGCCCGCAATGGGATTCTGCCCCTTGACCGTGCCGGGAGGTTTCCCCCCGCTAGCCCCCTGCATGTCTGCAGTACAAGTGTAGTTCGTTTCAATATATATTAAAAAACAACATTTTGTGTCTTAGGGTGGGGGGGGGGGGGTGCTCTGCCCCCTCTACGCCCGCAATGCGGTTTTGCCCCTTGACCTCGCCGGGGGTTGCCCCTCGCCGGACCCCCTGCATGGCCGCATCAGGCACCTTCCGCATACAACCCACAAAAAACAGTGGCGGGCAGGGGGAATTTAGGAAGGTTTCTTTCATAAATCCCCCCACTTTCCACATCCAATATAGGTGTTCCAAAAATGTTCGAAATACGCTATTTTATAACGTGTTTGCGTGAACTTCAAAACCCTATACGTTTTTATAGGGGGGGGGGGGGGGGGGTGACCGCCGCGCTTTACTTTCGGCATTGCATTGAGAAAGGTTTTTTAAAAATAAATGTCCCCGCCCCCCACCCCCCAATATATGGGTCGAAATTAAAAAAAATGCCCTATTTTATCACGTGTTTGCGCGAACTTCAAAACCCCTTAAGGGGTTATATACAGATGAAATTTCCGAAAAATCGATTTTTTTATTTTTATTTTTGTAATGCACATATATTCAAGTACACTGAGAAAAAAACCAATTAAATTTAAAAAATATATTGATTGATCTAAATAAATGTGCTGCTGCGGAGTGGCACCGATATATGAGATTGTTACAATACTATACAATATTGGAAAATGTGATTGATTTAAATAACATATTATTTTATTTGAAAAAGCTCTTCTGTTCTCGGAATATCTATATTATCCGGCAAATAAAATTATATTCTATTGAAATCATTCTATATACAATCCGTAGATGTATTTGATGAAATAATTAAGCGGTTGCTACAAACATGTTTTATTTCGTAGGAAAATATAATCAATAGAATTAATTATTTCTTTACTACACCGAAACGAATATGCCATGGGACGTGAGTTTTTCAATTTGTTTTAAATCTTAAATAAAAAGTGAGCATTAGGATGATCATCCACGATAATAGTGGAGAGAATATCAGATATCCAATGGAATATCCATGGTGAGAATAACAGATATTCAACTGATTAGAACAGATACTACACTTTGATCTTAGCCATAGGCCAAGAAGCGATACTCTTTAGAGTTTCTCCCGCGTTTAAGTAGATTTTCTGTTCGCGGTACGCTTACGAGAAATGAGCGCGCGTGCGGCTTCTAGCGGTTACTCCGAGAACTACGGGATTCCTCACACCTATAATTCCGGTGGCGCACGGCCATGATTTAGTTGAATCTTTTCAACCAAATGTGCAAAAAACGAATTTTACCTTCGCATAATTTTTTAACCAATTCAGACATTTGCTGAATATTTTTCAATCAAAATAAAATATTAATATTTTAACGAATAATGGACTTAACATATTTACTCAGTAGCAATTGTATTTGAATCGAACGAGCGAAATTCAATTTTTCTTGTGTACTCGAATCAACAATATTCATGTTATGAATTGAAACGCTTTTTTCGTTTGTTGCGGAAATTGCATTCAAAACTATATGATGTGTTCGCGATAATTTTTTAGATAGTTTCAATGATATATTGTTCTCGGCTAACAATATATCTTTTGACTGAAAAAAAACTTTCAATTTTATCATGTTATTGAAGTCAATACCGTTTTGTTTGGACTAATAAATCCGATTATTTACACTAACAATTTTACAATTGAATCAACAAAATTTCATTCAATAAGACCAATGATATTGGATCATTGATTTTTTTTCTTAGTGTACACATACAGAAAATTTCTTGTCGATCCGGCGAATATTCTCGAAGCTACAAGCACATTTGTAAGACGTGTTAGAGCGTTCGAAAGTTCTTGTGAAACTTTTAACGTGTTTTTCTTGAAACTGTGTTTTAAAGTCGGTGAGCAAGATTTCTCGGAACCGGCTGAACCAATCATTCTAAAATTTTAACACAACCTTTCCAAGTATATTTTTTAGTAATTAATCGAAGGTTTTTTCTCACCAATAAATATTTTCCATTTTATAAAGAATTTAACGTCTAAATTTTTCTCAAAAATCGATTTTTTTTTTCGAGAAGCCGCCATTTTGTCAAGAAATATTATGTTGCTTATCCTCCGATCAATTACAATATAATACATTATATTAACGAAATATTTTTAGTGTTTTCTCGAAGATCAGCTATAGCCGCTGTCAAAATAACTATTTTTACAAATAAAAAATGTTACAATACACTTAAAAGTTACCATAATATGTGTACAAATTTTTACGTTAATAGATTTACAGGTCTTCTCAAGGCAAATTCTTGAAAAATCGATCTTTTTGGGCCTCTTGACTGTATATAACCACTTAACTTGTGAAATTAATGGAAAGTGTCACCCTCCCCCTATGGAATAACACTCAATATAATGGCATAAACAAGTTCACGGTGAACACAAAACTTTCCCGTCATTTTTCGGAAAAGTCCTCAAACTGCATAATTACCAAAAATAATTCTGTTTTATGTATCAGGTGGTCCAGTAACCATTGGCACCATTAATATCTACGTAACGATCCGTGAGAAAAAAATTGTACATCGGAAGTGGTACTGTACAGAAGGGGTAATCGAATGGTTCTATTTTTTTTCTAGGTGGAATTGCTTTCAAAATACGGAAGTCACCTTTGTTTTTTCAAATGGAACGCTGTGTTTTTGTGTCTACCATCCGATAGCAGCTGTTGAGACGAATAGAATGACGACGCAAGGTCATTCAAAGTCATCAGAGTCGCTTTAGTTTATAAGAGGTGCTCGAAGTTCCAAGACGAGCGAGTAATACGGCGATAGAAAGACTACCACCTAGATACCGACGCTCGTCACTTCGAACTCCTTTTACAAACGAAAGCGACGCCGTTGACCTCGAATGACCTTGTGTCGTGGGTCATTGTATACGTGTCAATGGTCACTATTGGATGGTAGACAGAAATACACAGCGTTCCATTTGAAAAAAAAAAGAAAGATGACTTTTGTATCTTGGAAGCAACTCCATCTACAAAAAAAATCATCATCACCATCCGATGACAACTTTTGTACCATGCAACTTCCGTTAGGCAACTTTTTTTCTGACACACATCGTTACGTAGATATCGAAGGTGCCCATACTTACCGGACCACCAGGTATACGCGTTATGGAAAGAATTGTATTTGAATTAAAAGCAACTGCATTGTATCTTGTTCCCTTTAAAGAAATGTGAATGCAAAAAAGAGACCTCGCTATACGTAATGAAACGTTGAAATTCCAACAAACTCATTAGCCAGTGAATTCGAGTGTCACCTTTGTCAGGCGCGAATTCCACCGTCGCGAAACAGCTTGTGCGAGTGAGGATTGAGAATCGTCAGATTTCGAAACAGCGGCGAATCTACATGTCGTTAAATTCGAGATTCCTCGGACTGCTTAGCGTATCGAAGTTAAGGTTCTTGTTGAAAAGGTAATTGCTATTTGATGATCTCCCAAGTACTCGAGCATTTCTATATATATATATACACTGCCGGCCAAAAGTTTTCGGACACCAGATAATTGCAAAATAATGTTCGAATAATATAATCAATTTCATTTGTTTTTTTACGATGATACTGTATAGCTATATATATTCAATTGTATTATTCTAATATAATTTTGCGATTATCTAGTCATCGAAAGTTTTGCAATTATCTAAAGTGTCTGAAAACTTTTGTCCGGTAGTGTATATGCATAAATTTATTGTAATTTAAATGCATAATTAGGGTGTACATATACAGGGTGTCCCTCTTATCCCTGCCACCCAAAATAACTCGGTAATTATCGACGTCACAAAAAAATGTTCCAGACAAAAGTTGTACGGTGTGAAGGGGGCCGTGAACTGCGACCAATTTTTTTTATTTCGGTGGAGGCGCTGCCGCACAGTGAAGGTCACATCCACTTTTTCAAATGGAATGGTACATTTTTTTCAACCATCTTGTGGAGCACCTCAAGCCGCATAAAAAACATTGGGGGTCAAAGTCATTCATGTAAGGATTTTTTTAAATGTTGGTATTTAATATTTTTTTTGCTAAAAACAGTGAAAAAAAAACGCTTTATTTTTAATGTCCGCCATTTTGTTATTTTTGCATGTATAAAAAATCGTATGATATGCGATATAGCCATTACCGTACTGAGTCTAAAAGCGTTTGATTCTTACGTTTCGGATGATCCATCTGCGAGATTTCATCAACAGCGCAGACCTACAATTTTCTAGGAAATTATTTTAATTACCATTTTCGTCTATATATAGTGACTTGAATAAAAAAAATGTTTAATGTATTTCGAAAGGTTATTTATTAAGTGTAACAACTTTTATATCAATATCTATAATATAAACATTTTTAAAAAATGCAAGAAAATAGCTTTTGTTTAGCGTCTACAGTGAGGAGACCCCTTAAGACGGCTGTTCGCTTTGGAAATATGTAATAAACAATGGTGAGGTGAATAGTTATCTGAGTTGAGTTGAAATACCCCATATTTATATATAATAGGCCCTCCAAAGATCGACAAATATAGTGGTAGTAGTAAGAAAGTTTATTTGCATTGCCTTTTCGGCTTTTTACAATGCTGTTACACCGTTCAACATCTCTCTTTTACAATCAAACCTAGATCTTTCGTCTTTTATTATTGTAAATTTTCGTATCGACAAATATATTATACGCATCAAATAAACAAACATTAAAAAACCGGAGCAGATGATTTCAAAAAGATTCTTATTTATTATCATCATCATTATTACAATTATTATTTGTATTATTATTATGACTTCAATTTCTATAACTGAACTTTTTTCTTCCATCAATTGTTGGATAATCATTACGATGATTATTGCTACCAGATACCATGATTATTATTTTGGTTATTATTTCCTGCACGATTTCGAAATTTGCATCGTCGGCATACAACGAAATACATTTTTCCTAATAATCCAAATTTATTTCGTTATATTTTCGGCTACAAAAATTCCTCGAAGGTTATTTAGGAGCATCATTAGCGATGTACAGCATAGATTTCCAAGCAAATATTTTCGATAATTATGGAAATGAAGAAGTGGATAATTGAAAAAGACTTTTCGTTGTGTTCCAAAGATGGAAATTTCAACATCATTGTGTTGTCGATTCTACTATTGCTATTTGTTTAATTTTCATACTTGTTGTGCATATTATAATAATTTTCATCGTTATTGCTATTGAGTATAATAACTCTTGTTTTATTTTGCCCGAAATCACGGAAAAATATTATTATTGTAGTTATAAATGATAATAATAATGATATTATCTTATTTTTATTATTATCAATGAAAATAATAATTATCATTATTGTGAATGATGATAATATTGCTCAGTGATTTTGAGAAACCAAAATAATGGGAATTGTATACGATAGCAATAACGGTGATAATAATTAATAATATCTTATTAATCACGGCTACAAATAATTATTATAATTCAGAAATAATTAATAACAATGGTTAGCATTATTATTATTATTATTATAAAATTATAGGAAAAAGCCAAAATGTTCATTGAGTTCATCCGAAGAAAATCCTCAATGCGATACAGGAACTTTCCGCCGAAGCTTTAGTGACGAAAATACTCAGGCAGAGCCGCGTGGGTACCCTGGCGCCGCGGCGGCAGTAAAATTTTCACGAAATCTCGTTAGAGAAACGCATCGATTTTAATGACGGTTCGTTAAACGGGAACGGAAATTTCATTACTATATTGCGAGCGAAGTTACCAAAAACAGGGTGCATACGGAGGTAACGCGTAGGTAGATCGCAAAAAGATGGCATAACGAGGAGTTTAACGAACCATCGTCATTACGAGAGTAAACGTTGGGGTAAGGGGCTTTCGTTAATTAACGCGCTATTTTTGCTTACGATCATACGGGATTCTTTGTCGGTATAATAACGAACAATTACGAGGCTGTTGGATGCGCGTGGCATGCCCAACGCGACGAGAGAGCAAAACAAATCGGGCTGGCTCCTATTGTGGATACCATGAGACGATTATTATTATTATTTTCGTTGAAATTCGAGCTGGATAATGCGATCTTGGGGAAAAGCCTTCGACCTCACGGTGGACCAAAAAGTCGGTGGCTTATTCGAAATTGGACGAGGAATGGATTTTGAGTTATTTTTTCTACCTGAAGCGAACAAGCAGGTATAATGGAAATCATTTTTTTATTGTACAAAATTGATGAGCTGATGGTGTGATTATGCGATAGGAGTCAAGCTGTGAAGTGAAAAAAAAATTGTAGACCTTTTTTCGAGCACAGAAAGGTTATGGAGTTTTGTTTGGGTTTGATCAGATTATTCATAGAGTTAATGTGTGAGTATCAAAAGCTAGATGAATCGAAGTCTCATCGAAATGGATTATTTTAGGAGAAATAAAAGTAGTTCACGACCCAAGAGTTAATACATAATTTGACTTAAGATTTGGAGTTCAAAGTTAATACTAATGTTATATAGCATAAAGTGTAATTATACACTGGGTAAAAATGTAAAACAACTTGAAACTATTTTCGTCTATTTTGGTGGTCGAGATAGAAACGTTTTCACGTTTCAAAAATAAATGTGGTGTTGAGCAGTATTTACTAATTGTATCAAGAAATTGGATAATTATAATCATAATTATGATATTGATAACTATTACAATAAATAAATAATAATGAATAGTAATCATTATTATAAATAATTAAGAACTATTGTTATCAGAAATATTTTATTCAATATTATAATATTTGGAAATAATAATAATAATTATTATTATTATCAAATTATAGACCGACCCAAAATATTTATCGAGATCATCCAAGCAAAATTCTCAATTCACTATTGAAGTAGCGGTTCATATTGCAAAAAACTTTTTATTGAGAAGGAACATCATTAATGTGTCCACCTTCGATTTTGTTGAAATTTACATATGTGATGAAGCATGGAAAATCGTTAGACACATATTTTTTCTATAGGAGGAAAAACTGTTTTGAGGGGAAAAACTACCCCTCTACAAAAGGTGTATCGAGGGGTAATCTTAGTACCACTCACGAGCAGTCCACCGATCTGAACGAAACAAAAACCAAAATTCGGCTAATGTAAGGCGATGAAAAATCCACTTAGAAATATTGAAAAAGATATTAAGGGGTACACGCCTTTCTTAAAGGGGTGGTCTCCCCTTAAAACCGTTGTTCCGCCGATAAAAAAAGATGTGTTTATTGGTTCTCAATGCTTCATCACATATTTGAGTTTCGACAAAATCGAAGGCGGACCCTCAAATGATGTTGCTTGTAAGTTACACCGAAAAGAATTAATACTTTTTTTATTTACCGAATCGATGCTTTCGTAATTCAAAATTAAATATTTATTTTTCACTCTGCATAGGACGCAGCGCAAAAAAAACACCCAGTCAATGCTTTGGAAATTTAACCCTCGGTGGAGGACATAAGGCATCGGATTCAAATGGATCACGTTTACGCCTCGGATTATCGGAGCCCATTGAACAACGATACACGAGCGATAATACCCACGTGCATGGAATTCCAGTACGCGATCGAAGCTCGAAGGGGTGCGCGCAAAAAAGATCGGTACGCGACGAGTAACGTTCACCCTCTCGCTGTCTAGTTTAACTTTCCCGCTCAGCATACCAGCTCGTTTTTCAATATTTTTCTTGCCCTTAAGTTGTCCGCATAACATTGAAATTTTGGAAATATAATTTATTTAGTTTTGTAGCGTGGGGTCTTAAATTTAACCCTACATTGACACACTGGGTCATTTGACCCGGAAGAATTTTAAATAAAATGCTCTCTTACTCAAAATTAAAAGTTTTCAATTATTTTTATTTACAACAATTTAATTTTATACTTTCCAAATATCAATTATGTATGAATATCATAATATGAAGCTGACAGAAGGGTTGTAAATGGCAGGTGGATGAAGTACTATGTGGGTCAAATTGACCCAGTCTAGCAAATCGTGGACGAATATAAGTGTGTCAACGAAGGGTTGATGTGCGACAAAGATTTCATAAGAATTTAAAAAATCAGTCGAGATATGATGATTTATTATAATTTTATTACACCTTTCGTTTTTAATGGTAGAATATTATTTTTGTTTCAAAATTTATGATGTAATAAAATAAAGTGTATGATGATTATTATTTTAAATAAAGTATGAAGGATGCTACACAAGCTTGCAATTTTTTTAAAAATATGTTTATTTTTTTGCAACGTTTTACAGCCAAGGTTCTTAACTTCAATTTGCAACGGAGATTTTGTAAAAATTCCAAAGATTGATCGATTTATGATCATTTTAAATTGGTTAATTTTAAATTAAATTAAATTAAAAATTAATTTAATTAAATTTAATTAAAATTAAAAAAAAATTTAATTTAAAATTTAAATTAGTTTTTATATGTTTATTCATTTGCTAATAACAAATGATTGAAGTTGTTTTTTTGGTCGAAAATTATTTCTTTCGAAAATTATTTCTAATTTTTTTATTTCAGATGAGTCTAGTTGCCAGAAGCACTTACACCGATTGGCCATGCAGCAATGGCAGCACTTTCTTTTAATAATAATAACTTCATTGTTGACCGATGTTTTTCAATTAAAAAAAAACTCAAACTTGGCAAGACTCTGTATTAATTATGTGTATAACCCCGATCACGTCATCCCAACACTTTGATCAGAAGAAAATGTTGAAAATGCACGCGCGTTCACTTCCCATATTTCAGGTCTCAAAATGACCGATCCGTCAACGTTTGAGCCATGAACACCGAAATACACTTTTTTCGTCACTTTTCTTTCTAACACGACTATTTTTATTGTTTTTTTTTCTCTTAAAAAACTCTTCTCATTATTTGTATTTGCTGTTTTGCTTGAATCGTCAGTTAAACATGAATCATCAACGGTAAAGGAAACGTCACTTTGCGTTTGCGAGAAAAATAATTGATCCTTTGTACAATGACGCGCAACGATAGATGTAACGAGTGAAGGAAAAAAATACGTTGCCCTTCGCCGGTTAGGAGATGCATGCGACAAAACATGGGGGATACATGCGACAGGGTAGAACAACGGCACATTCGAACACCCTGTGAGGCTCACCTGATCGCTGTCCTGGCCTTGCCAGCTGTCGTGGCTCTGGAAAAGAAGAAAAGAAAAGATATCAGGTTTTATTCATTGATGCGATGAGCTCGTCGTTGAATTTACGTCGAATTGGACAATTGTTTCAAATAAAATGACTATCACGAACATATATATGAAGTATTCCACGGGAATCCGGTGGACTTTTTCCCTGATCCCCGCCAATTCGATAAATTTTTTAAAAAATCTTATTCCATTGACTAAAAGACCTGAATTCTTTTTACATTTTTCTAAACAACGCTTAGTAAAAAAAAAAATTACTCCGAAAAGAACGCCCCGATATCAAAATCTGAAAACAATCCCAAAAATGTGTGAATATATGTAAAAATTTTCAAGCTGTCGCCCGCACTCGAAGTATGATTTTATCTGTGCTTTCTGAGCGATTAACGTTAAAAAGAATGCGAAAAATTCAAGAACCCCTTACTTCCAGCGGATACTTAAATATTTTGATACCCACGATGAATTTTACGGATTTTTTCATGGTGTCTTTTAGAGTCAATGGAATCAGATTAAAAAAAATTGAATTGGCGGGGGTCAGAGAAAAAGTCCACCGGATTCACTTGGAATACAGCGATACATCTGAAATAATTGAAAATGATGTTCTCACTTGAAAACTATGAACTTTATCAAAAAATTTTTTCAACAAAAGTTTTTAGTTTTCAGCTGACAAATTTTTTGGCAATAAAAAAAGTTATGTTTCCGTTTGAAAAAAACATGTCAGCCTTTGTAACGCCGCCATTTTGAATTTTGGCTCCTCAAATAAATTTTTTTCAAACGTCCCCCTTCAATCCCTAGAAGTTTTGTTCCACACAATATTTCGTCCGAGCAATATTTTTCGAGAAAATTCAGGTGTAAGATTAAAATGGGACACCCTGTATATGTATACGATAAAAATAATATCAAGATATGTTTATATTTATATATGATTTTTTGCTTGATATTTTATTTTTATCTTTGTCTATATTCATGCTCATATATATTCATAACTATTAGGGTTCCCTTGGTGAGCATATAGGGTGTGTCATTGCGAGCGGATATTTTTTTCTTCAACATCGTACGACAAAAATTGACCGAGACGTTCGCGTGCTAACGTGAGTCCGACGCTGATGTGAGTAAACAACGGCAGTAGTTGCTCAGGCGCTATTTTTTTTTCTTCAATCATAAAATAATAAACGAAAACGATTTACTAAATAATTTATAGAAAATTACTATTTCACTTTTAAATTACTATTACTTTACTATTTCTAGTAAATTCATTATTACAGATTATCAATTTGCAAAGCAAGTCTGCGTTAATTATTTTGTAGCGAAAAAAATTTTTGGAGAAATAAAGTTCACTTGTCCGAAGGTGGATTCAAAGTCGCGCCTAATCCAGCTTTCACGTTCCGCGCGTGAGCAAATACTGTGACATTCTTTAATGGTTGGACTTTGAACGCGAATAGTTTGACCAATTTTAGTCGCACGGCATTTAAAAAAAATACATTTAAAAAAAGTTAATCACCCTGGATATTCACAATATAAATATATACATAAATACGTACACATTCATCTGCGAAAAAGCAATTAATTTTAAATAAATAACGCGCGTGTGTGCGTGTGTAATTTTTTCAAAATGTATTGCTTTTTCGACATCGCGATAGTTACAATAGATCTCCGAGCACACCATGTATAATAATTATAAAAGCGACGCACGTAAAATTGAAAACTCGTCAATACCGATCGAACGCGGCTATCGTACGTGCCATAATAATGATACACACATTCGCGTGCTTTATCGCCCATAAATGCAAGTCCGCACCTGACGTACATACGAGTACACGTGTGATCGTAAAAGTTCAATTTTAAATTGTACGTAAACGTATTTACAAACATATTTTATCGCTCGTATTCGATGATCGATTCCCACCCCCTCCGCCCCTCGAGAAATCGAGCCGCGAATTTGATCCGAAGGTACGATTGAATTTCTGTGGGTTTCTGATTTCGGTCACATTGCGAGGATACAGGGAAGAACTGTCGGTAAAGTGTTTAAGCGACCTCGGGGCGAAAAAAGTTTGTCACGCGTGGCCCTGGGGAATTTTTCGGTTTGCCTCCTCCGTTTCGATTACTTTTTTTCCCCACTATCTTTCTCGCTCGTTTTAGCAGCACGATTCATTCCCGCTCCCTTGATAATTTCAGTATCGGTTCGTCACCGATCTTCGTGTGGCGTTCGAACCAAGCGAATCTTCCAGCGATCGTCAGGCGTTTTTATTGGCGCTAGTGGGAAAAATTGTTTTTGGGGTTTTATCTTTTAACGCGATAAAAGGTTTTGTTTCGATTGAATTCTATTTGTCTTTAATACTCGGGTTTTCTTTTTTAGTATTTTTTCGGACAAATAAGTTCGATTGTGCATTATTTACGTGTGTATGTGTCGGATTTACTCTTGTTCTCCTTTTCTTTAAAAAAATTGGTTTATTTACTATTTTGGATTGTATTTCTCAGTTTTGTTTCGTGATAATTAATTTTACAACAACCAACTTGGTGATTCCATTACTGTTGTTTATATATTTAGCTGATTTTTGTAATTTTGTATTTATTACATTTCGGTTTTTTATAATGTTTTGTTATATTTTTTTAAATTATGGATCCGCCATATTGAATCTGTTCTATCGGTACGGGGCATGCCCATCATATTCGGAATTATGTTTATAATTATATTTCAATTTATATTTATTTTTTGTTATAGTACTATCCTTGATGTCCATTTTTTGTTATCCTTCATTGAGTTGGTATTCCTAATCTTACCAGAAATGTTATCGGTTTATGTTACAACAATATTCCATTTTTTCTCATCCATTTTACACTAATTTTCTCTGCATATTGTTGTGGAATTATTTAATTGAATTAACATCAATTAATAATTTGAAAAAAATTCGTTTATCGCACCTTTATTATTGATATATCGGCGATAGATTTAAAATATGACTTGTGAGTACAACATTTGAGGAAACAATAAATTATGACATCATAAGTCGAATTCGCTGACTTGCAATTCATCGGGTCGGCAGATCGAAGTGTTATTCGTTATTAATGATGTCGCCATAATTGAACTGCCCTCATGAACTTCGTTGGCCACATCGCCCTTGCGACCCTTTCCAATAGTCACAAATACGACAATAACAGCAATAATAATCGTGATGTTGAGAATAATATCGAGTAATTCATTATTACAATTTCCAATGACTCATGGAAAATCCGACCACATACGAACATTGACCGTACCGAATTTCCTCCAGAATTTTCGTGCGGTTCAATTAACCGAGCGATACGAGGCCTTTCCGTTATACGTCGACGAAATAACATTTCGAGTTGTGCATCGTTAATTTTCACTCATACATACAAATATATTTTTTTAAACTACCGGACACAAGTAAATAACGAAAAAAATAAACAAGTAAATAAATTAATAAATAGATAAGGCAACAAGACAAACAACGCGAAAAGAAGCAAGACACTGAAACTAAAGCAAAATAGAAATTCAAGAAATAGAAGATAATAAGTGTATGCCGATGTTTGGGTTTGTTTCGGGCTTGTTTGTGGTTTTTTAGGTTCGTTTGGGGGAAACGGAGAGCGAAAAAAGAGATAGATAGATGGATAGATAGATAGATAAAAAGATAGATGGTTGGTTGATTTAATAGTTCTAAAGAAGCTTTAATAATACTTTGATGCAGAAAGAGAAAGCGAGAAGACGGTTTAATGGGATTTTCCGTGCTTTTTCGCATTAAGATAAATGGCATCACGACTGAATAGCCACACATATATATATATATATGTGTGTGTGTGTATGTGTTTGTTGGTGTATATATTATTTGTATTTATAAAACTAAAAAAGTGGGAAAGACAGCGGGTTTATTAACAACCTGGGTATATGATTTCATATTGAGTAAATGATGTTACGAGAAAACACCTAAAAATGCGTGAGTCTGTGTATATGCAGGGTCGTCCACAAAAGGAACATCCAAAAGGAAAATCTAGATGCCTCATATACCTATCGAGATCCTCCCTATGTATTTTCTACGATCTTTTTATCTTTCCGAGAGAAAAGGATTTTCTTTAGTTTTTAACTATTGTGTATGTACTTCCCTCCCGATTTTTTTTCTTCCGCCATCATTATGAAGTGAACTGTTAAGCAATAAATAAATCACCAACCGAACACTAACGTTGATACCTTAGATTTTCATAAAAAGTTTTAAAAAATATAGATTTGAGAGGATCAGTCACCAAAGTTCAAATGACAAAGTCCAGTACACTAGTCTAAATGACTCTCCATTGCTTTTGATAACTTCTAAGACAAAAGTACATACACAAAATAAAAGATAAATAAAAACCTACGCTACAGAAAAAACTCAGTGAAACAAATTAAAAATGCTTTTCTCTTGATCAGTAAAAAAATATCGTAGAACATAGAAAGGGGTGATCGGGTCGTTACTGATACGAGGCATCGAGATTTTCCTTTCGGACCACCCTATATATTGTCATTTTTTGGACCACCCTATGTATTTATATACAAAGGTTGGGAGGTCTGGCGGGAGGACCATCCTCGGCCGAGGTGAATCCTTTTTGCAGGGCTGGCGACGCAACGGGCATTATCAGCCGCCGACTTCCGGCACCGTGTCGGATGTATGGAACGAGGTTCATACTGTACACACCCATATATATATATATATATATATATATATATATATATATATATATATATATATATATATATATATATATATATATATGGGACCAGTATACGGAGGGATAATGCCGCCCAACAACGTTGGTGGATTTATGGTGACAATATAAGCGTGCGTCGACTTTATATACCGCGCGCAGACCAACCTACACACTCTCTCTCTCTCTCTCTCACACACATACACCCGTACACACAAACACACACACACACACAAACACACACACACAACACACACACACACACACACACACACACACACACACACACACACACACACACACACACACACACACACACACACGCACACGCACGCACACACGCACACGCACGCACGCACACGCACGCACGCACACGCACGCACGCACACGCACGCACGCACGCACGCACGCACGCACGCACGCACGCACGCACGCACACACACACACACACACACACACACACACACACACACACACACACACACACACACACTCATGTGCGGATGGGTAAAACGGTGATTCTCGATATATTTTATTCCGAGGACCGTCGCAATAGTAGCCATTGCCTCCACACTTAAGGTGATGTATTTATTATGTCTTTAAAATACTCTTACCTGAATTTGAATAAAGGTAATCAAGGAAAAGATAATCAAAGAACATCCCAAAAAAATCAACGGTTTAATAAAAAATGAGATTGAAGTTTGCATCGTTGGAATGCAATGAAAATTCATTTTTCTTTTCGATTGCTCAATCTTCTTTTTGCAGACTGGAGCTGTGTTAACTCTCAATTACTCGCAAGATACTTATTTGAATGTGCACAATCGAAATTTGCAAAAAAATATTTCGTACACCAAGAAAAATGAAGAAAATATGACGAAGAATTTTCATTGCATTTCTACGAGATATACCATCGTTGGAAAGGGATTATGATTCGTCCTCCTAACAACTGATTGTGAATGTGCTGACATAGCCGGCATTGCATAGATAGAACAGGTTCAAAATATGATGTCGAAAAGTTTGGATCAGTAAAGTACCCAGGAAGTACTGTTCTAACATTTTTTCGGCACATTTAGGCGGTTCGAGAATTTTTCAGAATTTTCATTTGAATTCTCCAGACTTAATCGGAAAGAAGAGATTTTGAATGAAGAAAATTGAGAAATAAAATAGAAAACTGAATTTTTGTTGTATTTCACCGGTGCAAACTACAATGTGACGGAAAAATGAGCCTTTCCAATATCCGTACGCACAGGCAGCCACACAGTATACATGTATATGTATATCAAATTATTCATGTGCGGGTTCGTTTGAGTGGCAATATGGCATGCACCATGTATTCCCACGTGTCATCCTACTTGGGATTACGTGTCGATGAGAATCGACGGACAGGAAGGCTCAAATAAATATTTCAACAAACGAACCCCAAAACCCATACCGCACGTTCCGTAAACATAAAACGCATGCAAGACGACACGCGTTTGCCATTTATTCATATTAACACCATGAATATATATGACAACATGACAATAATAAATAAGTTCGGGTGGCTTATTTTTTGAATTTTCTTTTGATGTGCAGAGAAATGTATCGCGGGGTGTCGATGAATTTTCGTCAGCATAGTTTATAATAAAATATATATTTATACATATACAGGGTGGCCTAAAAAGTGTCGTCCGCAAAAACATCCGCGTAATGCATATTATATTACTTACACCTGTTCTTTATTACTTGAAAAGTCTGATTACATTTTCAATGCCATGAAATAGTTGAACTTTGTGTAATATGTGTAGATTTTTTTCTCAAAGTATACATATTCAAAAATATGTGAAAAAATAGAAAATTCACCAAGTTACAGATGATCCGAGAGAGCAGGTAGCGCAATGATTGATGTATGCTAAAACTTTCAATCGTGGTTTTCTCTATCTGGCCGGAATCATAACTCTAGTAATAATTGTCTGATATCCAATATTAAAAAATAAAAATTTCCGCAATTGCGTCGTAGACGGCCGTTTTCTTGTTATGTAGTTTTTTAAGCCCCGAATATGAGTAAAAAATTCGCCAAAATTACACTTTTTGAACGGCTGCCATTTTATGAAATGTTTTGTTTAAAAAAAACGGCTAGGTGCAACGCGAACTGCATTTATAGAGATTATAAAACTGTTTTTTTTTATTAATTTTTCAGACCAATCATTGTCGAGTTCTCGACCCGGCAGTTGGATCACATCTTTTATGCAGACGCGTGAGATTTATTATACCTCAATGACGGTGTGAATTTTTCATTTTTTTTCAAATAAAAATTCACACGAAATGAGTTAAATAACAAATGAGTATGTTCAACAACATACCATTTATACCACAATGACGGTGTTAATTTTTCATTTTTTAATTATACCTCAATGACGGTGTTAGTGTTCCATTGGTTTTTTAAATACAAATTTACAGCAAATGAACTCAATGGATGTTTAAGGGGTTACCCCCACTTGCGATTTTGAAAAAATCGATTTTTTTTATTGCATTTTTTTGAAGTATAAGTATCTGAGAATATGTCCTGAAAATTTCAAGTCGATCCGAACAAAATTGACTGAGATATGAGCGTTGAAAGAGAAGAAGCCGTTGTGTAAACGACCGGCTAGTCTGCCGTCTGGCGCGCTTGACCCTCCCTCCGACCTTCAATGCATTGTTCGATGAAAAGGGTCGTATACCTGGCATTCACAATGTTCATAAATAGACTGGAATTTATAAAAACGGGCCCGGAATAGATGACTCTATGTAAGTTTACAAAAAAAAATATTTTCTTCGTGTAAACTGAAATTGAAACTTTAAACGGGTTTTTCTCAAAATGGCATTTCTGAAGTCGGTGACCAAGATTACTCGAACACTAATGAACCGATCTTCTTGAAATTTTGCAGGCTTATTTAATACATAAAAATGTAGTCTTTAATCGTTCGATTTTTTCGTTAAAATCGAACCATTAACTTTGACTGTCCGCCATTTTGTGAAAAATGAATATTTTTTAAAATCCTTCGATTAAAGACTAGTTTATACTTATATTTGACTAAATCCATCCGCATTTTTTTTCTTCATATGATCCACTTCGCCGCAATGTTGGTCACCGCAAACCGTGTATATAAAAACATTATTTCATTGACGGCCATTTGCCACTAAACACTGTAATATTTTTCAATAAAAAAATTACTGAAAGTTCTTCAAGATGTGTTCTTTAAGATGGTATATTGATCGATTAAAAAAGTTTTGTAGTTTTCTTTTAAAAAATTCATGAAAAAGGCCTTTTTTGCACTACAAGTGGTGGTAACGCCTTAATAACATATCATTTTTCCAAATCCCAAATAAATAATCCAGTAGACAAAAAAATGGAAAAACGTCCTTTTTCAGCGCGTCACAGTAGTGTCCGCCCTTGAAAACTTCTAAGAAAAAACAAATAAAAACCCATGCTACAGGAAAACTGGGAAAAAATGAAAAATTGCTTTTTTTCGAAAAGAAAAAATCATCGTAGAACGTACGTGGGGATTATTCGGACAAATAACGATACTAGGCATCTGGATTTTCCTTTTGCATGTCATTTTTCGGGCCACCCTGTAAATGTACAAGGTGCAATGGAAGGGTTGTAATTGCAAAAGTGATCGAAATATACGCGAATTTCCCAATTTTCCGAAGTGGCTTTTTTATGGGAGTCGAGGGAGGAAAGTGAGGGGTTGAAAGTTTCGGAATGATGGGCTCGCGCAACATCGAGGGCGAAACAAATGCGAGAGAATGGCTTGCTTGGACATTTCGGACAATACTGTCGAAAGACGGAAGTGAAAGAAGCTACAACGTTGCGAGAAAAATGGTTTTCCCGTAGAAAATCCGAGGAGCGTCGCGTGCTCGTGTACGAGCGGAAACAAATTGTGG
Source organism: Ophion ellenae (assembly GCA_963210295.1). Taxonomy (NCBI): domain Eukaryota; kingdom Metazoa; phylum Arthropoda; class Insecta; order Hymenoptera; family Ichneumonidae; genus Ophion; species Ophion ellenae. Next base: position 77,414,754 of record OY723385.1, on the reverse strand, counting down.
AACGAAGCCTGCGCAGCTTTTTCTCGTGAACCCGGCTCCGAACGTAATTACTTTGTTGAAGTAATGAGAAGAGTCATCGACTGATCGTGAGTACTGTACATTGACGCGTTTGCGGAGTTTTAACGAACGCTTTTTTCTTCCATTCGCCGTGAAGAGGAAGGCAGAGTTGTAGCTGCAAAAGCGTGTGTCAATAGGAAAAAGTATCGAATGATAAAGTGTACAAATCGCTTCGATCGACCGTGCTCGGCTTGCAGTCGATTCTGCTCAAGGACCGGGCTAAACTTCGGGGAAGGCGAGTCTGAGCTATTGCATAGTCTATTTATTTTACATTGAAAAGAATTGAACGTATTTAATTTTAATGAAAAAAATTATACTCAAGAGACTTTATTTTATCTAATTTTAATACAAACTTTGTACTATTGACGATTAATTTCGTTTTATTTTAATACCCATTTTATCATAAAGGGGATCAATTTATGTAATGTTTATAAAAATGTCATGAACGATAGAATTAAGGCAATTCAATGTGGATAAAGGTTTGCTCGAGGGGCTATTCACTTGTGAAATCACTCAAGCACTTCTGTTCGAAATCAAATGCGAAATTACAAGAAATCGCCTGAAATCGCGAAGCGTCTTACTAAATCACCATTATTCGAATGTAGTTGAAATCCCTTGAAATCAGGTTTACATTTTTTGAAGTCGTCTGAAATCAGCACGAAGTTACTTGATTCAGGAAATCGCTAGAAATCATCTGGTTCTCGAAACAAGGAAATTTTATTAGGATTTTTCATAATCCATTGTCCTCGCGTTCGAGCAGTCAGTCTGCGGCTCAACGCCAGTGCATGCAGAGAGATATACCGGGAGATAATTATTTGTGAAAACAAAACTGTTGAAAATCTTGCCTCACTTTGCGTTGCGTTCGACTTCGAGTTCGACTGAAGGTCGACTGAAGGTATGTATATCTTAAATTAATTTTTTATTCTTTTCAAATTTGAATGTATTTAAGGAGGTACACTAGCTTCAGCAAGATGGTGATAGATCAATAAAATTTGGTGAATATATTCTTTAGTATTATTCATGTAGATACAAATTTTTTCAGATTTTTTGGTTGTGCCGTTTTCTTACAAATAATTCACAAGCGTTTATTCTTATACCCGGAATATATACCTATATCTATAAAAACGCTATGCTTATGCACGTGAACTTCAATGTTCAATTACTCGATAACGGCACAATGAAAAAATCTGAAAAAATTGTATTGACATATATAATACTAAAGAATATATTCACCAAATTTTATTGATCTATCACCATTTTGAAATTTTACCATGGTTTAGCATGGCAACATTGTATGAAGCTGGTGTACCTCGTTAAATTGACGAATAGCAAACCGAAGCGATCATTAGACACCGTCTAATTTAATGAGAAAATAAGAAACGTCTTTTCGTGTAAAAATCCGAAAGAATGTGCACGTTCTCACAAATGAAAAAATTAAACATTTCTTTTAATACCTATATCTGTCTTTTTTAAACCCTTTTTTTAATTTAAAAAATTTTTAATTCAAATTTGAGTCTCAAACTTAGTCAATAATTAAAAAAAGAGAAATTTAACCATTTTCGAGCTTTTTTCTCCCTCCAATGATTTCAGCAATCGCTTGAAACTGAGTTGATGAATTCAAATGAAATCAATTGAAATCAACTGAAATTACGTGAAATTACGTGAAATCACATGACTTTAAAAATAGCTCGAATCATTTATGAAATCACAAAAATCATATGAAATCGACTTCACACGGAAATCTCTTCCGCACCTCACTTAATAGTGAATAGGCTCTCGGGTTTGCTCGTGAAGGGAATTCGTACAAATTAAGTTTCAGAGAATATTGTATAGTGAATAGCAGTCATTGAGTTTAATTTTTATCAGTATTTTACAATTTAAAAAAACCTTGAACTTGACAACACTATCTATTAGTTACGTATAAAACGCCGACCTCGTAATCGCAATACTCTCATCAGAAAAAAATATTTAAAACCGACTTTTTTTTGGGTCGCAAATTTCATGCAGATCCATTCAACTGTATTCATACGTACGTGGAATTTATTTTACCGTAGTCATTGCAATTAGTACGTTGTGCTGTCACTGAAAAACCCCGTAATCGGAAATTTTTGAAAAACTATTGACCGCACGAATTCGCCGCCGTCGAAAAATTTATAACTTGAACCCTCAGCTACATTTTTGTCCACAGCACCGAACTCGTATCTCTTCATTTTCGGTCAATAGTTTTCCCAGAATTTCATTTTGAATTTTCAACCTCCGAGAGGGGTTGGAGAGAGCAAAATTCAAGCGTAATCCATACAAACGAAAATATAGAGAAAATTATTCTCTACATTCCGTCCATTTAAACCATCCACAAAAAATCGATTGTTTTTGGGTTATTAAAAAAACATTTTTTCCAAATATTTAAACAATTTTTTTGGTGGTGAAGATATTATCGGAGATGGATGACCGAATACTCGATCGACGCGTCTTTTCAAGGACTACAACGTTCCCATTTGAACGAAAATTGTATTTATGAATTTTTCCTGAAGAGTTATAGAATTAAAACTGATTTTTCAAAATTTCACCCCACTTTTTCACCCTCAAAATGAACTTCCACGACTTCGGCACAGTGGACTAAAATAAAGCCCGGATTTTTCGGAACATTTTGACTCCCGGCGCCGACCTCGTAGGAGCTGTACTTCGGCATTAATCCACCCCCATCACCCTCCATCCCCTAAAAAAACCCTGCACCCCGAATTTTCGGCAAACAAGGATTTAGCACTCGCTTCACCTATACAAAATCACCCGTCAAAAAACTAGCCTTCTAATTTTTTCCGATTCCAATATACAGCACGACTGTACTGAGTACATTAATGCTTTCGCAGTTATTAAATTTCATCGCAGTAATTTTCTCATTAATTATCACCAGCAGTTTCAATTTCGATATTTCGTGTAGAGATAACGAACGCGTGTCACGATTGTTCGCAAGTAGAACATTCAACGTGTCGATTCGATGTCCCTCGTTTGCTCCGCCTCGCGCCCCTTTATTTGCTCGTACGAATCTGAATGACGCGTGTAAACGTCGACTACAAATAACCCCCTTTGACGACGTTCGAACACGAAGAAATTCCCCGTGGACGACGAATTCTCGCAATCGAACATCGCTGCGTGAAATATCCGCGATATATCTTGCTCTCTGGGGAGGAATTTTCGAGGTATATGCAGAGCGATGACGGGTGCGAGTCGTGTCAACGTTTTTTTCTTTCGTGTTTTCGCGTGACACAGACGAATTCTGTTGTCGTTTGTCTTTGTGTTGTCGCGTGTCGAGTTGGCAGAGATATCGGAAAAAACGCCCAAAAAGGCAATGCGCGTCACCCGCGAATAAGAGAAAGATTTGTATAAAACAGTTCGAATAAATAAGATGGACGGATTGAAAGTTGGCAGGGCACATGACGATAGGTCCATAGAGTCCCGCTAAAACGTCACAGGTGGCATTTGTGGTACCGGTTCACACGATTTTATTTTAATTGCCATTACAATGTGCAAGTTTACTTTCAAATCCGTCACACTTGCGGCAAGTTATGATCGATTATTTCCTGGCGAAGAAATCGGCCGTGGAAACGCATCGTTCGCCAGAGCAAGTGTATGCCGAACAGGCTCCATCGAGTAAAATGTGCAGAGAGTGCGTTAGCCGCTACCAAAGTTGTGATTTCTCTATGGACAACAAGGAGCGCGGAACAGCACCCAAAAGAGGGCTGTTGTGTATTACGAGCTGTTGAAAGCGTCGGAAAGCATCACTGGGGATCGTTATCGACTGCAACTGATGCGTTTGAAGCGAGCTCTGGACGAAAAGAGGCCGGAATGGGAGAATCGCTATGACAAGTTGATTCTGCAGCACGACAACGCCAGGTCGCGTGTTGATCAACCAGTTGAGTACTCAGGAATCAACTGGGAAATCCTACCGCCAATGCCATATTCTCTGGACCAGTGTTTTTCAACCTTCTTCAATACCCCCCCATGCGACCCCTTTACAAGTAAAAAAATCTGGCGACCCCCCCCCCCCCCCACCCCCAGAACTGGCAAGGGAAGTTTTGAAATTATTAATGTCAGTCGCCACTCCCTACCTATGCGAACCAGTAAAAGAGACGAAAATCGCCCGATCAAAGAATGTTTCGAACAAAAGTTGTTCGAAAAAAAAGTTATTCGAAAAAAAAACATCGCTGCCTCTTTGTCTGGGTCAGTGGTGCTCTCGCGTTTTTGTGCTGCTATTTTTAAAAATAGGGGATTGGATGCCAGACAACTTTATAAGTACTTTATTATTCCAAAAAACTTTTGTTTGAAACATTTTTTGATCGGGCCATTCATTATCGAGATACGACGATTTTCAAGTTTTCAACCCCTACCCCTTAGGGTTAGGGCTAGTTGAGGGGCAAAATTTCATTGAAGTTATCTTCAGTATGCAACTATCTAGCTCCAGTAAAACATTCTAATTCTATGCTAAAAGTGCTGGGTTATCGTCTCTTTTTACTGAACTATAACGTTCTTTTTAATGGTGAACATAAAAACTAAGAAAAGAAATAGGCTTCAACTAGAAAGTTATTTGGTTATTTGCGTCTCAAAAATAGAACCACGACTCGACAGCTTATTGAAAAATAAACAGGCCCATCCTTCTCACTGAAATTGTCGTATTTTTATTGTAGTGTTAAACCTACAACCCTTGCTTTTTACTTTTACCTGGGCTGCGACCGCGAACCCCCCCCCCCCCCCCCCCCAAGCAAGTCTTTGCGACCCCCTGAAGGTCGCGTGCCACACGTTGAAAAACACTGCTCTAGACATCACTGCCTGGGACAGCCAGTTGTTTCGGTCGAAGCAGTCAGCGCTATGCAAAAATGGCTGGAGGACTGGATTGCCTCCAAAGAAATCGAAACAGTGCTGGATTTGCCAATAGGCCTATAACTGCCTATTGGCTTAGCTGCACACCTAATGGGGGGGGGGGGGGGGGGATTTTAGAGGCACCTAAAAAGGCCTAGGTAAATACAAGTAATAGCTGGCCTATACTTAAGAAAAGTATAAATCCGGCACTGGGCCGAAATAAGGGTCAATTTGATTTCTTTCGATGATCGATACTTTGATTGAACCAGTTGGTCGATTTGCCATTCGCTTAAGAATCGCCGGTTACAACCACCAAATATAATTCACTTTTATTGAATATTTAACGTTCTAGGTATCGTACATAAATACATACACGATATTTCGAAAGTTCAATATTCGTTTAGATTGATTGATTAGTATCAGTTGGATACCGCAGTACGAAACAGTCCATCGGATATTGTCGAATCGACAATTCACTCGAAACAAATTTATCGCTACGTTGCGTAAGCCCGGATTTTCACCGTACAATAGGGATGGTCGAGTGAAAGGATCGAGTGCATTATGGGAGTTAAAGGTCGACCGCGGATCGGCGGGATTTACCTCGATCCGCGCAGTCCTGTTAAGTGTACGGGTATAGTGAAGGACCATTCGCGTGCGGACTTTATTCACCTGATTATCGTAATGGTTTTTGGGGGGAGAGCGAGAGAGAGTGAGAGAGAGGGAGATCAGGTGAATGGGTGTACAGAGGCTGTGAGGGCTCGTTTCCAACGATATTGATGGGCGGCCAGCCAGGGCCAGCCAGGGCATCTATAGCCAAATGGTTGGACGATTAACGCCACGAAATGTATGGAGGTTTACTATATATACGTGCATGGTATCGATGCGGGAAAGTTAGTTCCCTGTCCAATTTATATATATATATATATATATATATATATTTGTGTGTGAATATATTCTTAAAAAGGAATGTTCAGCTACCGTTAACGAAATGCAACAGTTTTATCTACTCAATCGAGTTGAGCCACAGAACTAAACCGAGTGCTGCTTCGTTCCGGAGCGCAAGATCAGTCTGAAAAGTCTGCACGAATTTCTGCTCTGTGAAATAAATACACACTCCGTATATATGTATATATACTGTTGCACAAAAGTTTGGATACACTAGACGATATTTCTTGCCGCACTAAAAGTTACATAGCTTCGTCAAAAAAAAGATGACTAAATTTACCGAACGGAGTTTTGAAGGGAACAAATTCAGCTTTGTTTTGCTCTTTTGAAATGTTTTTTATGATTTTTTTTTACCTGGTACGCACTTTTGTACGTGACTGTTTTTCGGCTTTTTTTCGACCATCGAGAAATGGGGCTTATGGAGAAAAAAATGTGTCATGTTTATCCATGATAAACTTGAACGGGGTAGCAGGAGCTTCATTTTCGTTTTTTTTAAGTTTCATACAATTTTTTTTCGCAAAGTTATTTCATTTTTAGTCACAAAAGACAAATTTTGGAAAATGCTACGTAACTCAAGGACTATAGGGTTTAAGAGGAAATGTCAAAGATGTAAAAACTTGCGTACGTTTACACTGGATCGCCTGGAATTTTTTCAAAATTTCCGTCGAGATTTTTTTTTCCACTATTTTTGCTCGAACCTGATGAGTAGGATGGCTTAATTAAGGCCTTATATATGCGATTTCGCCGATTTTCAAAGGTACTTTTCTAGACGCGGTTAAAAAAAATGACGCATATATTGACAACATTTTTTTTACAGATCATGTTGCACATGGTCAAGTATATGTAAAAAAAATTAGAAATATTAACAAATGGCGGAGATATAACATAATAAAGCAATGTATTTTTTTTGCGTGCGCGTTTATGGTGAAAGTTCTCGGCATCGATGTGGGTGTCTGAAAAAAATTATTATAATAAAAATTCGAAACTTGACATTTTTTTACTTAATTTTCTGTCGGTATTTTATTTTTTGTATTTTTTTGTGTCATTAAAATGTTTGCTTCTGTCGTTCACACGATAGATGATTATACTAAGAATATGTTGTAAACATTTCAAAGCGATCTGAATCTTCATTCATGAATTAGAACTTTCACAAGGTTCAAGAAGTGAATCGTGGAAATATGTTATACCTCCGCCATTTATTAATATTTCTGATTTTTTTACATACACTTAACCATGTGCATAAATGATCTGTTAAAATAATGTTGAATAACACGTAAAACACGTGTTATTTTTTTTTAACCGCGTCTAGAAAAGTACTTTCGAAAATCGGCGAAATCGCGTATATAAGGCCTTAACTCGAAAAGAAGCTATGTAACTTTTAGTGCGGCAAGAAAAATCGTGTGGTGTATCCAAACTTTTGAGCGGCAGGGTATGTGTGGATAATGATGAAAAAAAGGAAGAAGCCATGAAGAGAACACACTAAGGAGGAATAACAGTGAGGAATAGACGACGAAGACAGGACGGTTGTGCAAAATATGACAGACCGGGAAATACAGAGGAACAAGGAGAAAATTGAGAGATCAGGATACCGCATAAAATATAAAGACGAAGAGAAAGAGGTGGGGATGGTGGAGTACTGGGGGGAAGAGTCTACGAAGGAAGAAATCGGAGACTTATAGGCAAGGATAAGGTGTGGGAGTGTGGGGAAGGAGAAGGAGAAGGGTTTAAAGAATACGAGACGCAGAGTGTGGGTGAAAATACCGGTGCACATATGCGAATGTGAGGAGGCAAAAGTCACAAATTGAGGACAAAGTGACAAGGAAGTTACAACGATGGATGGAACAACGAGAGGGCGGGATCGCAACGGAATGGATAAGGGCGTTGGAAGGAAAGGAATTCTTTGAAGAAATGTGTGACGTAGTGAGATGGTTGGGGAAGCTAGCAAGGAAGAGGGTAGAGGAGAGAGGGCGAGAAGACTACCGGCCATAAGAAATTTTCAATAACAATAGGAATAAATGGAACCATGGAAAGTAAAGAAAGGCAAAGGAAAAAAGTTTGCCTCGGAACGCAACGCATTTTTTCTTTCTAATTGCATCAATTTTACTTGCCCGTTTCAGGCTGTGAAAATCACTCAAACGTTTCAACGTATTCCCATCAGTGATTAACGATGTCCATTGCCAAAAAAGGCTTGTGATAATGATAAAATTAAAGAGATGATAAATAGAGAAAAAATATCGTTGCACTTCAACGATGCAAACTTCACCATCGTTGTAAAATACATTGTAATACAGAAAGGAAACTGAAGAACCCGCGGGAGGTTGTACAAACCCGCGAGGGTATACATGTGGAATAAACTACTACTGACTATATACATGTGCGTTACAGTTTAAACGCGTTTTCCCTACTGAAAACTAGTAGCTTACTGAAAGCCTTCGTTACAACTAGTTTTTCCTAGTAAAAACAAAAAATCGCTGATAAATAAATTTGCATGTTGGTTAAAACTCGTCTTAAGCACAAACAAACCCAAACAGTTTTAACTGATTCACTTCGTTCGAATTTGTTTTGTTTCGGGTTGGGTTTGCTTGGACTAGTTAGGTAAAGTTACAACTGGTTTCAACTAACATTCATATTTGTACTCTTTGTAAAACTTTTTTTTTTCTGTATACGAAAGGGTAGGTATATTAGCAAGAAAAAGAACTAAGTTGCCCTCCTAGCCAGTTAAATTTTTTTTTTTTTAGTATACATTTTTTTTCATTAAAAATGCATGTGTATATCTTTATGAGTTCTATTACTTAATGATAAATCATCATTAAAGAATAATGTATTTAATAATAATAATAACAACAAAAAACATTCCGTATCATTATATTTATATGTATACACACACAATAATTTATGTGCACATAATATATATGTATATATTATTACTATTATTATTTATCACGAAACATATTATTTATTGGTTTTTTCCTTAGGTACACGCTTTTCGCGTTTGTTACCTATTCTTTCCCTTCATTGTGCCCGTTTCTTTCCTCTACTGTTTACTCCTTTTTTCTCCATCTTTCTCCTTGTTCTCCTCTTCTCCCTCCCTCTTCCCCCCCCACTCTTGCGGCCGCAGCCGACTTCCCCCTCTGTATTATATTCATCATGACATTTCTGTCATGGGTATAGGGAAACTGCGGAAAACCTATACCAATACAGCCGGTCATCGAGTTCGCCCCCCAGGCGTGGAACTAGTCTTATTTCGCCGCGAAATGCCGAAGAAAAACATTTCACGACGAAATGTACGCGACTGGGATTCAAACCCGGGACCTCCCGGTCCGCTGGTTTAATGGCGAGCACGCTAACCACTAGACCATCGCACCGGTTACGAAACATATTATTATTCAATAATTATTTATTTAATAAGAAATTATTACAATTTCTTAACAATACCTTCTTTTTTTACGTATGTACATTTATATATATATATATATATATATATATATATATATATATACAGGGTGTCCCTTTTATCTCTGCCACCCGAAATAACTCGGTAATTATCGACGTCACAAAAAAATGTTTCAGACAAAAGTTGTACGGTGTGAAGGGGGCCATCAAATGCGACCAATTTCTTTTATTTCGGTGGAGGCGCTGACGCACAGTGAAGTTCACCTCCACTTGTTTAAATGGAATGGTACATTTTGTTTTCAACCATCTTGTGGAGCACCTCAAGTCGCATAAAAATATTAAGGGGTCAAAGTCGCTCAAGGTCATTCAAGGTCATTCAAGGTCAGTATCGAAGATACAAATATATATATATATATATATATATTATTCGGCGATTCAAACGAGGCAAATTGTTCGCAGAGACTAGAAGAAAAGTTCAAGCTTGTCTTTGAACGATCCCCGAGGATTTGACTCTCGGTTAGGATTTTGGTTCTCATTGTAACTCGACGCGTCATATAGAGAATTTATCGCCCTCTCAGAAATATGAGAATCTTCAAGAGATGTTACACGTGCGTGCGGATGCTTCTATAGAAGACGACGGAAAAGAAGGACGTTTGCATGCGGAGCCGTGCACGCGAATAAGGATCCCCCTCGATCGAGAATGATCTCGGGAGATAGAGAAAGGAAGAGGGACCGAGACAGGGAGAGGAAGAGAGAGGGAGAGAGAGAGAGAGAGAGAGAAAGAGAGAGAGAGAGAGAGAGAGAGAGAGAGAAAGTTATCTCGCGTATTCAGAAGATGAGCTATTCCGTTGCACGTCGCAAGAAACTCGTGGTTTGCATTCAAGACTCGATGGTTTATCTTCACGTTTCGTCGCTTCCGTCGTGTCGTGCGAAATTCGAGCAACCTCGGGGCAAACCGTCATCCTCTGAGATTTCGACTGCACTTCACACTTTACCTCCGAAGTTATTGAAATAGTCACGATTTATTGAGACAAAAGCAGAACGTGATAAGAGATCGCTCAGTTACAATCGCACGTGATCAACGCGAAGAAACGGAAAAAAGTACAATTGTAGCTCGCGTTACGCGCATTGCTCCGGAGACTCAATGTCGCGGGAATTATATGGGTGAAGGTAAAATTTGAGGAGAGTAGATTAAGGTCGCAGTGCGGAGAATAAAAAAAAAGCAGAGGCGTGATTAATCTCCGCCGTGAAATATATCGAGGCTGACGGCGAGAGACACTCTGGCGTGCTTGTAGATGCGTATATACCGGGTGGTCCGGTCATTATTAGCATCGCGAATATCTTCGAAACTATTGGTGTCGGAATAAAGAGGAATAAAAGGGTGGGATCATCGGAGCCGGCAAGGACTCACGAACGAACATTTCAAATTAATAAACGTATATCGTACGTCTATAATTCATTTGAAAAATATAAACATTAAAATAGAGAAAGTATATAATAATAAAAGGAAAAATGTCTGCCCCCAATAATGTGGGAATCAGTAATTAATTATTTAATTCATTTTTTTAATTCTTGCATTCATTGATTAATTGATTAATCAATCAAATCAATAAATCAATCAGTGCGAAAATCAACGAATGAATTAGTAACCGAATTACTGATTGCCGAATTCTTATAAGTGATGATTCTTATTTTTTATTAAAACGAATATAATAATTCAAATGAAAAACTCCACTCATAATAATGTGGGATCCAGTAATCCAATCATTGGTCAAGTAATTTAATAATTGATTAATTAATTAAAGACTTATTGCATTCATTAATTCATTAATCGATTTATCGATTTATTTAGCCATTCATTCGTTGATTGATTGATTCATTAATTCGTTCATCCATTCAATCATTCATTCATCTATTAATTTGTTTGTTTATTAATAAATTATTTTTCTATTTGCTTGTTTTTGTCATTATTTATTTGACGTTTGACGAGAATGGTTGAATAAATAATATGCAACCATTCTCGTCAAACGCAAACCAGTGCAAAAACTTCTGACAACAGGGATGATGCCCGCTTTTCATTCCGCTCGTGCGACGTCGATGGTACATCAAACCCGATGAAATACGAGGGATGCAGGCGGGAGGGCGTGACCATTTGAATTTTATTGTGCCGAAACAAAAGCTACTCGCGGCACAATGGTATGCGCGCAAAAAGGGACAAAAAAAAACCAGTTCGAACAACCTCTCAAAGCTTCCGGTGTGCTTTTTTTCGTGCGCGTTCACAATTTGAGCTCGAGTTCGATGCGAAAACAAACACGAGGGTTGTAAAAATGAAAGTTTAACTTCCAGGCTAGCGCAGGTTCTGCTTTCCGGTTTTCGAGATATAAAAATGAAAATATGCATAGATTCTTGACGACATGTTTATATTGTTCTGGTATTTAAACATGAATATTTTAAAATATCATAACAATATGAATTATCATCAATAATATACAATATTGTATACACAATTGCATAATATAATATTTTAATAAATTAGTATAAATATTATTAAAAAATATCATAAATTTATATATTATATGATATTTTGTACAAACTACTACTCAATGTTATAAAGTAATATTATTATACAATACTATACCATGTAGTATATAATAATATAAAGTATAAGTTATAAATGTGTTATTTTATATCTGTAGATTTCACAAATTATTAAAACAATTGTCGAGATTAATCACATCTAAAATAAAAAAAAAAATGAGGTTACTTTTCGTAAAAACCGAAGTTCCCCAAAGACTGGAAAACGAAGCGGCTTGGGTATTAACCCTTCGAGTGCACACTAGGTCGCTTTGACCCAGTGATTTTTTTCGTCTAAGTACGTATTTTTCAACGTATGCCCCACTTTAAACGAATGTTTTGGCATTTAATATTCGTTTTCGTCAAAAAATAAATGTAGGGCCATCAAATATTGATAATTTACTACGAAAACGTCTCTACAAAAAAAAAAACAAAAAATGCATATTTACCGGATCACAACGATTTGAAAAACGCCTTGGGTCAAGTTGACCGAAGATGCACTTATAGGTTGGCGGCGGAGGTGTGCACTCGAAGGATTAATAAAAATGAAAGCTGTTTTTTGCGAAATCCAAATTTGATAAGTCTAGAATTTTTCAAGTGCTCTGCTTCAATCATTTGAAAAATGTACAGATAGACAATAAAATAATTATTTTATATTGTTATATCCTACATTTTGTACTATAATATATATCTAGTATATAGTAAATATAACTTTTGATATTACGTTATAACATTATGTAAAAGTTTGTATGACATACCATTTGATATATAATTATATTTTATTCTAGAATGGTATTAAGAATAAGATATTGTACTATCACATTATTATTATTATTATATTATTATTAGTGTATAATAAAAGTGCAGTATTAAAAGTCATATTATATTAATATATCATGTAATTGTGTATATGATATATAGTATGTGAATTTTATAGTAATATATATAGTATATGAATTTTATTGTTATTATAATATTCGTATGAGGTCTCAATTAATTCGTGAGTTCCACCGTATACTCTTGCGGGTTTTTACGTATAACCCTTCCCAATTGAGCCCTTTCCTATCACTCTCTATCCGCACTTCTCTAATCAAACCTAACTTCCGTTGCATCCACAGCCGTTTTAAGCTACCCTATACCCCATTTTCCGAGGGTAGGGGGAAACTGTGGAAAACCCGGTATAGACGGCCCTATATTCTTCTGATTCTCTGGTGCACAGACATTAACTCAAGTATTCACACCGAGTTATCAGAAGTATTGGCCTTTCGCTCGCTGGTTAATGCACCAGCCGGTGCACCGCTAAGCGGTCACCGCTCCGAGTATTGGCCGCGCACAATGCTGCTTAAGGGGTTACCCCCACTTGCGATTTTGAAAAAATCATTTTTTTTTATTGCATTTTTTCGAAGAAGTATCTGAGAATATGTCCTGAAAATTTCAAGTCGATCCGAACAAAATTTACTGAGATATGAGCGTTGAAAGAGAAGAATCCGCGTTGAAAGAGCGTTGAAAGAGAAACTTTAAACGCGTTTTTCTCAAAATGGCATTTCTGAAGTCGGTGACCAAGATTACTCGAACACTAATGAACCGAACTTCTTAAAGCTTTGCAGGCTTATTTAATACATAAAAATGTAGTCTTTAATCGTTCGATTTTTTTCGTTAAAATCGAACCATTAACTTTGACTGTCCGCCATTTTGTGAAAAATGAATATTTTTTAAAATCCTTCGATTAAATACTAGTTTATACTTATATTTGACTAAATCCATCCGCATTTTTTTTTTCAGATGATCCACTCCGCCGCAATGTTGGTCACCGCAAACCGTGTATATAAAAACATTATTTCATTGACGGCCATTTGCCACTAAACAATGTAACATTTTTCAATAAAAAAAATACTGAAAGTTCTTCAAGATGTGTTCTTTAAGATGGTATATTGATTCATTAAAAAAGTTTTGTAATTTTCTTTAAAAAAATTCATGAAAAAGGCCTTTTTTTGCGCTACAAGTGGGGCTAACGCCTTAACTCAAAGTACCTACGTGTGTCGGTTTTATATAATAATATTTATCATTTTTAGTTAAAGTAAATAAACAATTAAGTAAACAATGAATGAAAAAGCGCAAGCTCAACGGAATACATTTTTTATTCATTTATGAAATAACAAATAATTTTAAAATGATTGCTTATCAGAGGGAGCTTATTGTCCTGATTGGGATTTGATGTTAATGACAACGTAGATTCTGATATTGATGTAGGTTAGTTTGAACATATTACGAGCGAAAGTTTTTACGATTCTGGGGAAACGTGCTCTCTCTTTCGCCTTCGAGATCTGTCTGTCTATCTGTCTTTTTCCCCTCGCAAATATACGGGGAAGGGAGCTCAGGACGATCGCCAGATGAAATATCCACTTCCTGGAAAATTCATTTCCTCCTGAAATCCTTCGTTTTATTAAAGCACTCGGGATAATGCCCACGGGCTTTTAATCTCTTTTCGGGACAGCGGTTGCGCCTTGAAAGAGACTTCTCATATACTTCAAACGTTATTCTTAAAACGAGTCGTATTCGTAAATTCTGAAGCGGGGACTCAATTGATGCAGGCCAGGAAGATGAGTCTTTTCTGATAGGAGCCGCATTTAAGAGTGAAGAAATGACAAAATAAATATCAAAATCGAAGAGTTTGAAACATCGCTATCGTATTCAATAGTGAAAGTTGAACAAAAATTCGATCACAAAATATTCTGAATAGCCAGGCCTTTTGATGACTTTTGTTTTATTTACAGCAATCATATGAAACTAATAGAAAATGAAAAATCGAGTGCGAAATGATTATAAACTAAACGAGCTCGATGTGGACATGAAAGTTCTTAATAATGGCTTGAAAAAATTAAGAAATTTTTTATTTTCTATTTCAAGATATTGCCTCATTGAACAATAGTCAGAAAATAAGTCCGAAATAAACACGATTAAAGACTTAATTTTTTAAAATAGTTAGCGTTACCTTTTTTTGCGTAAAAATTTACTCGGATATGGGAAGAGTTATGGAAAATAAAAAATGCAATAATCTTGCAATATAAAAATACCACTCGACATTTAATCGAATCAATTGTAGTTTGTGGTCAAATTAATTAAATTAATTACATCCCGTAATTATTATATTTTTCAATCCATACTAATATACAACGGATGCATAATTAGCTGTACCGAATTGGCATATCGTAAGCTTTCGATCATTGGTAAATATAATTTAGGGTATGGATTAAACTTTAATCCATACCCTTATCGCAACAACATATCGCATGAACAATTAAAATAATATTTTTACGTTTTCATTATAATTATTGGCTCAGTAGACGCGCTCATATTCGCGTCTCATATTAATGAATTATAATAGAGGGGCAACCGAGAGTTACCGACGAATGATCCCAATATAGGGTGTATATGTGTTATTGCGAGCGAAACGCTTTTTTTTATATGTCGTGCGACAACAATTGGTCGATATATTCGCGTGCTGAGTCCGATGTTGAGTAAACGATGGCAGTTGCTCATGCGCGCGTTTTTTTTTCTTCAAGCAACAAGGCGGGACACCACGCTGGCGGGTAGAAAAAATCGATTTTTTTGCAATTCCCCAACGTATGCATAATCAAGAATATGTGAAACAAATTTCCAGTGTAAAATATTTAAAAATCGACCAAAGCACAGACGATGTAGTGAGAGCAGAGGTGCAACGAATTACGTATACTAAAACTTTCAATCACGTTTTTCTCGAAACCACTTTTCTCAATGCATAATAACTCTATCTCCAATTGTCCGATTTTCAATTTTAGAAACTAACATTTCCACAACAGCAGTAGCTATCGTTGTAAGCACACGTTTTTTTTATTTAGTATTTTTCAAGCCCCTCAATATGAGTAAATATTTCGCCAAAATTGCACTTTTTTCAACAACCCACCATTTTGTGATTTTTTATTCGAAATGGCTGCGTTCGACGGAACTGCATTTAAATAGATGATGAAACATTTTTATTTTTCAGACCAACCATTGTCAAGTTATCGATCCGGCAGTTGGACCACATTTTTTATACAGAGGCTCCATTATATAGGGTGCCACAAAATTACCTGACATATTAATTTATTAATAAAACGTATTATTTATTCGAAATGTACGAATATTTTTATTTTAATATAAGGTACAAACATGGAGGTTATGTGTGGAACACAATATCCGATAAATGGCCGTCCCTATTTGCAAACGTCCACTCTTTTGACGAAATTTTCAATAACATTTTGGCACAGCCCCGGACTAATTCCATTAATGGTGCGTCCAATTGCTCCCTTGAACTTCGGAATGGTCTGTAGATCATTGGCATACACTTTTATTCCTTTCAGAAAACCCCAAAGAAAGAAGACCAATTCCGTCGAATCGCCCGATCTCGGTGGCCAATTCACATCGCAGCGGCGCAAGATAACACGACCGTGAAACTTCGTCTGCAATAACTGCATTGTTTCGCCCGCAGTGTGGCAGGTTGCGCCATCTTGTTGGAACAATACATCTTCCAAGTCCATGCCGTTTATACCATTTATTGGATATTGTGTTCCACACATAACCTCCATGTTTGTACCTTATATTGAAATAAAAATATTCGTACTTTTTAAATAAATAATACGTTTCATTAATAAATAAAGATGTCAGGTTATTTTGAGACACCCTTTACCTCAATAACGTTGATAATTTTTAATTTGTTTGAAATGAAAATTGACACGAAATAAGTTCAATGTATGTTTAATAACAGACCGTTTTTTCCAAATCGCAAATAAATAATCTAGTACACCAAGAAAATAGGAAAAAAAACGACCTTTTTTCGGTTCGTCACAGTAGTGTCCTCCGTTAAATAATAAACGAAAATTATTGAATCGTATTATCGATTTGAAAAGCGAGTCTGCGGATTCGATATTTTTTACGACAAAAAAAATTAAGAAGAAATAAATTAACTTGTCTGAAGGTGGATTCGAAGCCGCACTTGATCCGGCTCGCACGTTTCGGGCGTGAGCAACTACTCTGCCATTTTGTACTACTTGGACGTTGAACGCGAATATTTCGACCAATTTTTGTCGCATGACATTGGAATAGAAAAGCTCTTTGCTCGCAATGCTCACCCTATATGCTTGCAAAGAGAACTGTAATAGTTGTGAATTACCATATATATATATATATATATATATATATATATATATATATATATATATATATATATATATATATATATATATATATATCTATATATATATATATATATATATATATATATATATATATATATATACACACTGCCGCACTAAAAGTTACATAGCTTCGTCAAAAAAAAAAAGATAACCAAATTCACCGAACGGCGTTTTGAAGGGAACAAATTGAGCTTTGTTTTGCTTTTTTGAAATATTTTTTACGATTTTCTTTCGACCCGGTATGCACTTT
The DNA here is from genome assembly GCA_963210295.1 of Ophion ellenae. Taxonomy (NCBI): domain Eukaryota; kingdom Metazoa; phylum Arthropoda; class Insecta; order Hymenoptera; family Ichneumonidae; genus Ophion; species Ophion ellenae. The sequence continues at coordinate 77,397,468 of OY723385.1, read as the reverse complement.
TGTACGTGACTGTTTTTCGGCTTTTTTTCGACCATCAAGCATTGGGCGCATGGCTTTTGGCATTTTTTTTGCCGTGATTATCCATGATAAACTTGAACGGGGTAGCCGGAGCTCTATTTTCGTCTTTAAAAAAGTTTCATACGATTTTTTTTTCGCTAAGTTATTTTATTTTTAGCTAAAAAATGGTAATTCTGGAAAATGCATTGTAACTCAAGAACTCTAGGGTTTAAGAGGAAATGTCAAGGATGTAAAAAGTAGCGTAACGTTATACTGGATAGCCTGGAACTTTTAAGAATTTTCCTGTGAGATTTTTTTTTTGACTATTTTTGATCGACACTTTGATGAGTAGGATGGCTTAATTCGAAAAGTATGGCGTTCAGGACAATATGCCAGGAGAAACTCTTTTAATTTTAGATTATAAATTGGCTTGAATTTCTTCAGAATTTTGTTTGCAATTTTTTCGACCGAAACTCGTAGAATCGTCCAAAAAATTGATTGGTGCATCTCGAAAACTATTGAGTTAGAGGCAAAATGTCAAGAGGGAAAAATGTTGCAGTGTCTCGTTTTGAATACGTTGATATTTTTTCCGATTTTTTAGATATTTTTTTAAAATGTTTCACCTTGTACACCTAGACCGACTTGAAAAACAAACGTTGTAAAATATTTTTTTGAAAAACACCTGCAAACATGGCAACGTATTCAAAACGAAACACCGCAACATTTTCTTCTCTGGATATTTTGTCTCTAACTCAATAGTTTTCGAGATACACCAATCAATTGTTCAGAAGATTCTCCGAGGTTCGGCCAAAGAGAAAAAAATTCTAAAAAAATGTAAGCGAATTTAAAATCGAATTTTAAAGAACTTTGTCTTCGTGATATTTTCCTATAAACGCCATACTTTTCGAGTTAAGCCATCCTACTCATCAGAGTTTCGAGCGAAAATAGTAAGAAAAATCTCAGAGAAATATTTTGAAAAAATTCCAGACGATCCAGTATAAACTTACGCAACTTTTAACATCCTTGACATTTCCTCTTAAACTCTATAGTTCTTGAGTTACGTTGTATTTTCCAAAATTTGTCTTTTTTAGCCAAAAATGAAATAACTTTGTAAAAAAAAATCGTACGAATCTTTTCAAAAAACGAACATGGAGCTCCTGCTACCCTGTTCAAGTTTATCATAGATAAACATGACAAATACAATTTCCCTAAGTTGTGCGCCCAATTTTCGATGGTGGGAAAAAGCCGAAAAACAGTCACGTACAAAAGTGCGCACCGGTTCGAAAAAAATCATTAAAAAATATTCCAAAAAAGCAAAACACAGCTCAAATTGTTCCCTCCGAAACGCTGTTCGGTGAATTTGGTTATCGTTTTTTTTTTTGACGAAGCAATGTAACTTTTACTGCGACAAGAAATATCGATTGGTGTATCCAAACTTTTGAGCGGCAGTGTACATATATATAATGAGATCGGGTGACATATGGGTATTTAATTGAACCATCGTTGGATAGTCGCTCTCGGAGGCTCGTTAGGGTCCCTTCATGATTCGCAGACTCGACGTTTCTCTCGTTCCCTGCGTTAGCACAAGTTTCACGCGAATAAAAGGGAACCCGATAGTCAGCGATATTTTCGCAGGCTCCGAACAAATAAAAAATATCCCCTGTGTCACTTCTGTCCTCCCTCGTACAGATTCGCTCGCAAGGAGTCCCTTGAGCGAGGAATTTAGTCGTCAAAATTCGAATAAACAAGTCTCAAGGGAATCGCGGCAAAAATGTAAAAAGAGACAACCAAAAATTATTTGATAATGATCAACCGAGTGCTCAATAACCAATGTTGATTTTAAGTATTTATGAAAATTATCATAAATTTTCATTCTAATGAGTACCAAAATAAAAATACTTTTAATGAGATTAAATTCTATGTATTTTAAACATACGAAAGAAAAAAATTAAAATCGTTAAAATTGTCAGTTTGACTTCCGGTTTTTCTTTCGAACTACCTTAAGGCGTTACCCCCACTTGTAGCGCAAAAAAGGCCTTTTTCATGATTTTTTTTAAAGAAAACTACAAAACTTTTTTAATCGATCAATATACCATCTTAAAGAACACATCTTGAAGAACTTTCAGTAATTTTTTCTATTGAAAAATATTACATTGTTTAGTGGCTAATGGCCGTCAATGAAATAATGTTTTTATATACACGGTTTGCGGTGACCAACATTGCGGCGAAGTGGATCATCTGAAAAAAAAATGCGGATGGATTTAGTCAAATATAAGTATAAACTAGTCTTTAATCGAAGGATTTAAAAAAAAATTCATTTTTCACAAAATGGCGGACAGTCAAAGTTAATGGTTCGATTTTAACGAAAAAAAATCGAACAATTAAAGACTAAATTTTTATGTATTAAATAAGCCTGCAAAATTTCAAGAAGATCGGTTCATTAGTGTTCTGATAGTAATCTTGGTCACCGACTTCAGAAATGCCATTTTGAGAAAAACGCGTTTGAAGTTTCTCTTTCAACGCTCTTTCAACGCGGATTCTTCTCTTTCAACGCTCATATCTCAATCAATTTTGTTCGGATCGACTTGAAATTTTCAGGACATATTCTTAGATACTTATACTTCAAAAAAATGCAATAAAAAAAAATCGATTCTTTCAAAATCGCAAGTGGGGGAACCCCTTGAAGAACACGCGACAACGATATTTGTACTGTCCTCTTGTTGACTTTCCATCAAATGAACTTAGCGATAACTTGGTCGTCTGTAGCTCCTGAATTCAACGATCTAACTTAACCGAAATACTTTTCATCGCAAGTTCTAATCAAATGCCAGTATCTAAAATTTGTGCAGATTTTCCAAATCAACAGTTGAAAATTCAAGGGGATTAGCACATTGCTAATCATTCTGAAGCTTGAAGTTTCGCAAACGGGGCTAGAAATGAAAAATCATAAATGGAACCACAAATTCTATTTTGTAAGACCCGTGCAACGCACCCTACACGATGGGGTGCGCGAAAGAAAAAAAAATCGCACCCATTTCACATATATGGAAAGAAACCTAAAAAGATTTCGTTTCCAGATTTTGCTGCGTATCAATTGAGATCCTCATCTGAACCATCTCTTGCAAAATTTCATGCATATAGGTTTAAAACGGTAGACACTGTCAGACTGTGACAGACGGACCGACATAACGAAGTTATAAGGGTGCTTTGTTTGACTGCGGAACCCCGAAAAACAAAACTAAAAATCGTCCACCAATGTTATTCTTCAGGCAGCGAGAGCCGGAACTCTCTTTGCAATATCGCGGAATCGATGTGTCTTCCTCAAGCCCCGCGGCTACGAGAAGTCCGTAAAGATTATCGTAAAATCGTTCGGCACGCTCCCTCCTCTTGCCGATCGAAGATTCTAGTTTAGGCTAATTACTTTTTCCGGACTTATATACGCTCATTCTCTTCGCCGTGATTTTCTTTTACGTACAACTTCTACTTATCCACTTCCGGCGAAGGAAGGGGTGTAAGGACCATTTGGACTAAATCGTCCATCTTTTCAAGACGAGAAATATACCTATACGTTTCTACACGCAGTCTTTTATCAGAGTATCCCATTTTAGTTGGGAAACCCGAATATCTCGGAATTAATGCATTTCAGGAAATAAGGGGGCATCCATTAATTACGTGAGGTGATTTTGGCGATTTTTCGACCCCCCCTCCCCCTGGTGAGATGTCGTGAGATTTTGCTTAACCCCCTCCCCCCTCCCCTAATCTCACGTGAGATTTTTCAAAATACATACGTTCACGGAAAATAAATTGTAGTAGAAGGAACTGCGGTTGTAGTACCATTTACTCCACCATGTAAAGTAGTAAGGAGACTTTCCCTACGTGATAAAAAATTACGTGATTACTGAAATTACTAAAATTACGTGATATTTGCCGAAGCCCCCCTCTCCCCCACGTGAGATTGGGTGAGATTTCGCTCGACCCCCTCCCCCCCTAAACGCCTCACGTAATTAATGGACGCCCCCTAATGCTTCATACCAAAGTTTAATGGGCCCAAGAGAAAAATAATAATGGCGTTGAGTATTTTTCAGTTGGTGGTAATTTTCATGGTTATTTCAAGGTGAACCTTGATTCTTCAAGCAGGAACGAATAATATTGATTTTGGAAACATTTTTTGCGCCATAAACTAAATAACTTTTTTCAGTCTGACTTTAATTTTTGAAGATATTTTTAATATTTTGGAGATCTATTTCGTTGAAACCTTTGATTATCTTGAAGAATTTAAGTAATACGGAAAAAAATGTCAGACAAAAGCTACTTATTTTATTACGTAAAAAATTATTGTAAAATGAAAAATATTAGTTTCCATTTGAAAACCAAAGTTGATCTTGAAACAACCTAGAAAACGACCACCAAATAAAAAATACCAAGACAATGATTATTATTCCTTAAAAATATGAAACTGTATGAAATATTTGAAACTGTCTGAAATATTTTTTCCTAAAATACATCCCTCTAGACATATTTCGTCGTGTCAACTTGTTACTCAAAACCATTTTCGTCTATAAATAGTGACTTAAATAAATAACTTTTTTTCAAATGTATTTCGAAAGTTTATTTATTGAGTATAACAACTTTTATATCAATATCTATAATAGAAACTTATCAAAAAATTCATGAAAATAGCTTTTTTTTAGCGTCTAAAGTGAGAAGACCCCTTAAAATGCACCGCGGCGTTTACGGGAAATAAACTTGCGAGCGTAGAGCGTGTGACGATTCATAGTCGCGGGAAGATTCGCGTTTTCCTATTTGCGTAGTGCAAATTAATTTTGAAACGTTTGTTCGGGTAATCGGGCTGATTAAAGTAGGAAAGTCATATTTTGAAAATACTTTCTCGCAAATTGAGTATTTTCGGGTACGGGAGATTGTAGGGGCTAATTTTTGTGATTGGGTAAAACACGAGTTGCCTTAGCAGGAAATCGTGTAAGAGCTTCGACGAAGACAGTGGAAGGGACTGGGGAGGGGAGGAAGAGAAGATATCGATCAAACAGGCGGAATCCGAAAATAATCGTAAGAGAGTCAAGGACGCAAAAGCTCGCCAACCCGCTTTCATGGTACGCAGCACGAAAAGGTTCGACGTGGAGTCTGCCAATAAAAGCGCACATCTCCGTGACGTAGGAACGTCGCCGTCCTTTGGTTCTAGGAGCGTGTGTTAAAAAATAATCTCTGCTCGGTAAATAAAACAAAAAATGATGATGAATTTCAATTGTCTTATTTTCAATATTTGTTACTCAAAAAAATATCTATATATATATAAATATATATATACACTACTCCAAAAAATTAAAGGAACAGAAAATCAAAAACAAAAAATGTTTAGTGTTTTTAGAAGAGCTGGTCGTATCGAGATGAAAGAAAAAGCATTTTGAAGCTTCAAGTTTCCACTTTTGAGATATTTTAGCAAAAACTATTGTGAACTACGGTTATCGCGCAGTCATAAGAAATAGCGCGCGACAACTTTTTTTTTCAAATTTTTCGTTTTTTTCTTCAAGGGCCCACGGGGTCGGGAATTTTTTTTTCAGCTAAATCAATGCATAGGTCAGTTAGCTTGTTTATTTAGCTTCAATTTGTTTTTTTGTGTCTACGTTATTTTTTTTCTGTGAGATATCCGACTTTGGATGAAAAAGGATCCTTTTGTCTTTGATTATCAATATATCAGCAACCAATGATCATACATGGAATTAAAGGGCAACTTTAAAAACTTGAATACATTTTCTACAAGGTTCTTTTATTGATCTTTGAGAAAAAAAAACATTTTTTTTCACGTTTAACATCAATTCGAATTAATACAAAAAAATAACATTTTTTGGTTTTTCAGTAAATCTCCTACTACATTACAAATGTTGATGGAAATACTCATGTTGTCAGATTTTTTTTTAGCTTAATGTACCCTCACTGGCCCTGTACATTTCCAAATCGATTCATTGAACCGTTTTTCCGGACCGATTGATCAAAGTTTTACAAAACCATTAAACGAACAAGTATATTGTTCCTAAACATCGTGCAATCATCATCAAAATGAAAAGACCAATTTTTTTCGACTTCTCTTCACAACGTTGCCCTAGTTGATTTTTAAATTTAAGAAAAAAATCGGAAAACTTGAAAAACAAATTTGAATTAGTAACTCAACTCAACTCACTCAAAATTTGAATCAGCGACTCATTACCGCCTAGCCACACGCTAGTGAAGTGATACTTCGAATCGCCATTAGCTAGTCATTTTAGGTATTGACTACCCAGCCTTGTAATGCTTCGGTCGTCTATATAGTGACTGAATACAAAAAATAAGATGGTGACTTGATAGAAAGAAATATCTCACGGTTGTATAAGACTATGTATGAATTATGTGTAAAATTTCGACCTCGTCATGCGAATACTCCCATAAAAAACCTATTGAAAATCGACTCGCTTTTTATACGCAAGCTGCGCTTTTCACTGGCTCAAAAAATTATAGGTTTCTCAAGAAAAGTAATGAAAAAATCTCACTGTCCAAGCATTTAAATATTGAAAGTTGTGATGTTTAAAAAATGTTGAATTACCGTAATTTCAAACAATTACAAACATATATTATTATTTTTGGGTAGGATTCGTGAATATTTTTCCGGATATCGATCCCCCTTAAGACTCGAGAACTCGGGGAAATTTATCGTACGCGTGAACCCGACCTTTGCATTAAGTACGCTACGTGTCAACATTATTTTTGCTTAATGCTCCCATCGGTTATTCTTATGTATGTAGGAATTGATTGTATCGTCTTCCCCATCCATTATAACTGCCTACATGCCTGCTATCTAACCGAACTCGATAGATAGCCACGCCCCCCTATCATTTATGGATCAGCCATCGAGACCTCTCAAATATGCATCGAAGCCGTCTCGTACGCGAAAACAAATCGAAAATCGATCGTGAACTGACGCAGTTGCGATCAATTCGACACAAAGAAAGGATTGCTCGATGTGAATTGTCACGGAATCGCCAGGTTCAAGTTCCAATTTTTATTAGTGCAGGTCAATCGGTACTTTGGGAAAGGTCAGATATAATATTCACGAATTTCGATCGTTGCGAAAAGAACAGGTCACGTAATTGTTTTCTTGTTTCCTTATTTATTTATGATGTATATTTTTTTAACTATAGTTACTTTCTTTTTCAAATTTAGTTACTTTGGTAAGTTACTTCAAATATAGTTATTTTTTAAGTGCAGTTACTTTGGGTTTAATTTTTTTAGTAAACTTTATTGTTTAAGGAATGAATATTTTGGTCAAAATTTTCAAAAACATCTATTACTCTCTAAATAAAATTTGTTTGGGTTTAGTTTTTTTATAAACAATCTTTTTATTTATTCCATTTTTATAAATAATGGACCCGTTTGTAACATCGTTACGCCGTTAAGAAAATGAGTTTATTTTTTTTACTATAGTTACATTCTTACTTATAGTTACTATAGTTACTATGATTATTTTCTAACCATAGTTATTTTCTCTTTTAAATATAGTTCCCGTGGTAAGTTACTTCAAATATAGTTTTTTTTTAAATACAATTAGTATGGGTTTCATTTTTTTAGTAAACTTTATTGTTTAAAGAATGAATATTTTGGTCAAATTTTACTCTCTAATTATTACTAATTATTACTCTCCGAATAAAATTTATTTGGGTTTAGTTTTTTTCATAAATAATCTTTTTATTTATTCTATTTTTATAAATAATGGACTCATTCCGTAACATCGTTAAACTATTAAGAAAATTAGTTTATTTTTTTCACTATAGTTACTTTTTTAGTTATAGTTACTATAGTTACTAAGCTTATTTTTCAACTATAGTTACTTCCGTTACAAATATAGTTATTTTTTAAAATACAGTTACTTTGGGTTTCATTTTTTTAGTAAACTTTATTGTTTGACGAATGAATATTTTAGTCAATTTTTTCAGAAATAAATATTACTCTGAATATAATTTGTTCGGGTTCAGTTTTTTTCATCAATGATCTTTTTATTTATTATATTTTTATATATAATGGAGCCATTCCGTAACATCGTTAAACCATTAAGAAAATGAGGAATAAGGTACCCACAGAGAAAATAAGAATTTCGACGGTTAAAATGTTTTAAAATAACATTAAAAAAAAATTTAACATTTCATTTACCCGATCGTGGAAAATCCGGTATTTCCCAGAGCACTTTGTTTCCCGAACTTCCGGGAGGAAGAAAATCTATTTTCTCATTGTTACGGAGATTGGGGTTCACGTACACGTCGTCCAGCCACTCTCTCTCTCTCTCTCTCTCTCTCGCCTATGATAATGACAATAGAAAAGTTAGCCTGGGTGTTCACGAGTGCGTGATACGAGTATGCGAAATCGGTTGCTTTTCATTAAAACTTTACTAGGTCTGGATGTCTTTTGGATTTTGCTTGCTAATGGAAGCGTTGGTGAAAAACATTCTGATTAACGTTCCAGCTGGAATCGGTGTTCACTTTACAAGCGCCCAAAACTTTCTGGATCGACGCTTCAGAGCTTCCCAAAACACCCTTATCGCTTTATCTGTCCCCTGACCCCTTTGGAAACTCCCTTTATTTTTTTTCGCCCTTCAATTCGTGTTTTTTTCTTCCTTTTTCTTTGATTCGTCGTATATATCACTGCAAACTCTTCTTAATCGCGAGGACGATTTCGTCCGAACTGGATCTGACGAGGATCAATTAAAAAATTGAAATAAAATATTTTCAAGTACGGCCTTTTTCCCTTTATTTTTAGGAAATCAAAAATAAATTACGAATGAATATTCGTGATTTAGAAAAGCGTGGAAAAAAAGCATCGAGGCTCAAACAATATGCTGAATGCCTAGTAAGGTTGAATCGGATTTTGCTTCATTCGGCGATGCCGAGATTGATACAGCGGAATTGGAAAGCCCTCGGTGGATCGGCAAAAGAATTTTATCCTTTACTGGCATCCCGCTCCGTCTCGGCGGAGGTTTGACGCTAGCCAGAGATGCTTTACCGTGTAATTCGCGACTTTACCTGTGAATTAGTATATACAAGCGAAGCCGCCTCGACCGAGACATTTCCCATATAGGTTTCGCCAATCGAACCGTAACGGCCAATACTTGGACCAATGTTGGCGGGGCGATAATCGATTACCCAATTGTACGCCAGTGCTCGGCTGAGTATTGACTAGCCAACATTGGTTTGCCGATACGAGGCCAATGTTCGGCCAAATATGGACTCGCTAATCATTGGCTTGTCGATACGAGGCCGATGATTGGCGAAGTATAGACTGGCCAATCATTGGTTTGCCAATACGAGGCCAATGTTCGGCCAAGTATAGACTCGTTCATTATTGGTTTATCGATACGAGGTCGATGTTTGGCGAAGTATAGACTCGCCAATCATGTTTTTGCCGATACGAGGCCAATGTTCGGCAAAATATAGACTCGATAATGATTGGCGTGTCGATACGAGGCCGATGTTTGGTGAAGTATAGACTCGCCAACGTTGGTTCGCCGATACGAGGCCAATGTTCGGCCGAGTAACGCATGATCGAACCGCAATTCGTATATTGACGATTCATTGTTTCGCATCGAAGTCATTGAGAGACGAGATAAACACTTTTTACGGGTCCATTGGACATTACTCTTAACAAATATACTACCAAATCAATGCATTTATTGTTGGCCGACTCTCGAACGAGGTCATAAGCGATACTCTGCCGATTTTTATGAATCATCCTACACTGACAGAAAAATTCTATTGATATTGACTAACCGCGTCTATTTGCTTATTTTTTATTTGAATTAACTAGATTTTTCGTGAAATCAAATTTTTCCCATTGCATTCCATTATTGGAATTATTCATTTTAAATATATTTATTTATTCACATTAAACTTGAACTAATGAACTAATGGTAAATGGACTAATGGTCTTTATTGCAACACACATATTAAAGGGTTGTGGAGGTAGAGAGGGTGGAGGGAGAGGAATTATATATATATATATATATATATATATATATATATAGGTTATGTTTGAAAATTCTATAACATGTCATTCGATAAAACTCCCTAATTATCACAATGATAGTAATTGATATAGTTTATGTGATACAAATAATGATGAGAATCCATTTGGTCTCTTATGCCATATCTGCGATTCAGATGTTACAAGCACTCGGTAGCATAGGGACAGCGTGCTTAGATATGAGTAGGTAGGTTCAAGGTTCGAGTCCCATATAGGTGAAATATTTTCTTCAAACTAATCGTTTCGAAAGACCAGGTAATGCCGAATTACAATACGAAAAAATAATTAATTTTTTTTTTTGGCATTGCAGGACCAATTTTGGTGATCTATATCGGGTCACAATTATCCGCCAAGACTCGGTCGATGATCGGGCGAAGCTCGAGTGCCAATGATGGCAATCTTGACGGGGACTTATTGTTGGCCGATGCTCGAATGAACTCCTACGCGATGCTCGGCCGATTCTCATAAAGCATTCTAGGGCCAATATTGATTGCGAATATTGGGCCGCTCTTATCATCCAAGGCTCGGTCGATGATCGGGCCAAACTCGAGTGCCAATATTGGCAAGCTCGGCTTCGAGCATCGGCCAATCTTTGGCCACTACCGATCACCCTACATGGGTCTTTGGCCCTACGCGTTGCCACTATAGATACACAAGGCGAGTTTCCTTTGTGAGCATATAGGGTATGTCATTACGAGCAAAAAGATGTTTTTTTCAAGTCGTGCCATAAAAATTGTCCGAGATATTCGCGTGCTGAGTCCGATGATGAGTAAGCAATGGCATAGCAGATGCTCACGCGCGATTTTTTTACCTTCAAATATTTTTTAATAAAAGAAAGGATCGAGTGATATTATCAACTTACAAAGCCCCGTGTTATCGATTTACAAAACCCCGCGTTAATTATTTTTCAGCGAAAGAAAACAATTCACTTATCTGAAGGTGGATTCGAAGCTGCGCTCGATTCGGCTTGCACGTCCCGAACGTGAGCAACTATTGTGCCATTTTTCACTACTTGGACCTTGAACGCGAACATCTCGGCCAATCTTTGTCGCCCGGCATTTAAGGGGCCCTCTCACTTTAGACGCTAAAAATAGGCTATTTTCATGAATTATTTTGATAGGTTTATATTTTAGATATTGATATAAAAGTTGTTACACTTAATAAATACACTTTCGAAACGCATAAAATTTTTTTTTATTTAAGTCAGTATTTATAGTCAAAAATGGTAGTTAAGAAAATGTCCTGAAAAAATTGTAGGTCTGCGCTGTTGATGAAATCTCAGAAATGGATCATCCGAAACAAAAAGAAACGAACGTTTTTAGATGCAGTATGTTAATGGCTATGGCGCATATCATATGATTTTTGATATATGCAAAAATAACAAAATGGTGGACAAAAAAAACGTGTTTTTTCACCGTTTTGGCAAAAAAAGAGTAAATATCACAATTTACAAAAATCCTTGATATGCGCTATAGCTATAGTTGTAAAGGATATATGGTTAAAATTTCATAAGGATCGGTTCAGTAGTTTCGAATTATCAACAAGACGTCAAAAAACGTTGTTTCGAGATAAACGCGTTTAAAGTTTGTTTGGGTTACATGAATACATAAACATTTTTTTAAAGTGCATTTCGAAGCTGTATTTACTAAGTGTAACAAGTTTTATATGAATATCTATAATATAAACCTATCAAAAAAATCATGAAAATAGCCTCTTTTCAGCGTCTAAAATGAGAAGGCCCCTTAGAGAAAAACGTTCTGCTTCCAATGACACACCGTATACGCTCGTAAAAGGAACTCGAGTAGTTGTGAATCACCCTGTATATACGGCTCTCGCCGTCTCCTTTTTGTACGGCCTTCGTACCCTCGCCACTCTCAGACCCCCTGACGACCTGCGTTAAACGGTTACGTGTTTGCCTCCAGCATTAAAAAAAGGTTTCTTTAGTGTTGATTATTATTCGTAGTGTTTATTTTACGCGTCCTCTAACGAAAACAACTATTCCGAAAATTTAACCAATTTGAATATTTACTACTGCATTTTTTTCGGAAATACATTTTCCATGCCAATTTTTTATTTTATTTCCATTTTTTTATTTTATTTTTATTTTTATTATATTATATTTTATTTATATTACTTTTTTAATTTTAAAGCCAATTTTTTATTTCAGACATTTTTTTAAACTCTTGAATTGCGCAGTTATTTTTCACGAAACTACGTTCTTCACCGTAGCTGTCAAAAATCTCAAAAACTCTTCGTCTGATTTACTTCAAATTTGGTACACATGTTCTTCACAAAATTATCCAAAGGATAATGATAGAATTTTTGCGATACGCTCAACCATTTGTTTATAATTAATTTTCCAATTATCAACTTCTTCAGCCAGAACTGAACGGGAGTAGTACCGGAGGCAATCCATTTTTTTTCAATGTTATCACGGAATAAGAATATTTGTTATTTTTGAATTTTTTTATATCTCAAAATAAAATGTTCACAAATTGTTATAAAATACCTGCTGTCAATATGGTAGTTAAAAAAATTATATTTAGTAGTAGTAATCTTTATTCGCATCCCCATAGGGTTACAAAAAAAATTATATTTAATAGTCGTGTAATGAAAAAATGCGCAATTTTCAATCCTTTTTGGAGCAACTCAGGGTGGCCATAAATACCATAGGGATTCCACTGATGGGAGACACCACGGATAAATGCCATAACGGGCGGCAAACACCGAGGATAAATCCAATTGCCGGAGCTCCTTGTGCTTTTTTCGTCGTTCCTTTCGATTAAATTCTTTTACTCTTGTACCTCACTTGGTTCTTTTCCGCGAGGAATAATAATGTTGGCCGAGCCGTGAAAATGGATCGACGAGCACGACAGTTGAGTAAACTTGGGGCGCGAGTTCGTTAGAGTGACGAAAGAGTCGGTTGAAGTACCGGGAAGAGGTGGAGCCGTCGATATAAAAGGGAAAATCAAGGGGGTTTGAGTGGATGAGCTAAGAGCGGGAGGGTGCGCGCGCGAGCCATTTGGAATTTTGACACGGACTCGACTCGGCGCGGTACCAGAGAGCGAGAGAGAGAGAGAGAGAGAGAGAGAGAGAGAGAGAGAGAGAGAGAGAGAGAGAGAGAGAGAGAAAGAGAGCGCTATTCCGGAAACCTGGCAATTTCGCGTTCGGGTAGATGTATGTTCCCGGCTATAAAAGTAATGAGATCCATTATGGAGCGACGAGCCTTCTTTTTTTCTCGTAAAGTGGCTCGGTTCTCAAGTCTTCCTCCACTTTTTTCCCAAACTTTTGCGTTCTGAGCCTGAAGTCCGCGGAGATAGCCACTTATGTATATATAGGGGAAGCGAATTGCAGTAGTTCCTTTTAAGGGTTTTTTTTTTTTCGAAGAGCTTTATGTTTTTTTTCGAGATTTTTTGGAATTTTTGGCTGGAAAAATGAATTCTTGCGCAGGGAGACTCTTTGTCGTCCGTCTATATATACATATATATATATATATATATATACACATATATATATATATATATATATATATATATATATATATATATATATATATATATATATATATATATATGGAGGAAGGAAATTGCAGTAATTCTTCGGGGATTAAAAAAATATTTTATGGGCAAAAAAGGAACCTTTTAATGGAGATACTTCATCGTCTGTGAATATATATATGGACAGAAAGGAAAGAAATTTTAAAAGTTAAAAAAAAAACTTTAGAATCTTGAGAACCCCTACAAAAGTACTTTTGAAACGTTCAAGAGAAAAACGAAGTTCTAAACATTCCTAAAAAGATACTTTTAAAACGTTTAAAAGAACTTCAAAGCCTTATAATCCCCGAAACGATACTTTTAAGATCTTTAAGAGGAAAGGAAATTTCACGACTTTTTTCGGATTAAAAAAAATATTTTATCGGCAAAAGGGTACCCTTGCATTGGGAAACTTCATCGTGTGTTTTTATGGATAGATGGGCAAGCAGAAAAGAACTTTTAAAAGCTTATGATGAACTTGCAAACCTTAAGATTACCCGAAAAGATACTTTCCAAATGTTTATAAGATCTTCAAGGCCTTAAAAATCCTTAAAAAGGTACCTTTTGAACCTCAAAGAGGAAAGAAAGTTGCTGTACTTTTTTTGACAGAAGACAACTTTGGAATCTTCAAACAGAACTTTAGAACCTTAAAAATGCTTAAAAACGGGCTGTTCATACATTCAAAAATCCCTAAAAAAGTACTTTTGAATCCTTTAAGAGGAACTTCAAACCTTCAGATTTAGTACTTTGGTGAAGGATTTTTACGGCCGTAAGTTTGTTTTCAACATTTAAAAAGTACCCTTTTACGGATCTTCAAGATTTTAAAGTTCTTTTAAAAGTACCTTTTTACGGATCTTCACGTTTTTAAAGTTCTTTTATATTTTTTTAAGGATTTTGTAGCTTGTAAATAGTGTTTTTCGTATATAGATACTTTCCTGTTCGTCTATCGATATAACTAGGGCTAGTGAACAGCAGTGCTCTTCCTTTCGGGATTTTTAAAGACAGTTCCCTCATCCCCGCAAAACCAAAATCCGAAATTCAATAAAAAAAATCGAAATCCGACAAGCTTACAAAGATTTATCGAAAAAAATTCTTTACATTCGGGATTTTGTTTGAGATACACTAAAATAAAATAGAAAGTATGGTTTTTCTCTAGTTTCAGATAATTGTATTTGTTTGAGTTTGTTTGCGCATTCGAAAGACATGATCGAGTTTTTTTTGTGACGGTCCAACATTTGTTCGAAAAATAATAAGCATTGTGAAAAAAAAAAAAATAATTTTTAGTGCTTGGCTACGATGCAAACGTGATTGTCGCGTCCCAAGAGTACTCAATACTGCGGGCATAAAATTCTCCCTTGCCTGGGCTGGCTCGTCGTTAAACGCTGATTTTTAGTCGAGCTCTTCATGCAGAGCTCTTCGAATCGGATTATCTTATACCCTTGTAGCAACTGCTCGCTCTATACGCAGGTTTCCATCGCACTCCATACGTCTCTCTCTCTCTCTCTCTCTCTCTCTCTCTCTCTCTCTCTCTCTCTCTCTCTCTCTCTATATATATATATATATATATATATATATATATATATATATATATATATATATATATATAAATATAAATAAAATATATATATATATGTGTGTGTGTGTGTGTGTGTGTACAGGGTGGACCGAAAAGTGACGCCCAAAAGAGAAATTTAGATGTCTCGTATCTATACTTATCCGAAGCATTTCCATGTCTGTTCTACGATCTTTTTACTATTCGAGAAAAAAGCATTTTCAATTTTTTTTCACCTTTTGCGTTCTTTTCTCTTAGAAAATGTTGAAAGCAATTGCATCTACGTTAGTGTCCATTTGATAATTTATTTATTGCTTAACAGTGCACTTCACAACGATAAAACAAGTAAAAACGATCGCGAGGAAAATGCATACACAAAATAGAAAAAGCATTTTTTTTTAATTTTCTCCATAGGTATTGGTACGAGGTATTTAGATTTTCCTTTCGGACCTTTTCGAGTCACCCTGTATATGTGTGAGACCGAAGCCGTTTTCAGGATCCTGTTTGTCAGGCGCAATTTCGCGGTAACGAAGCGGCAAACGGTCGCCTCTCGCAATTAACCACCGCGCGAGCCCATATTCCCTTAATCCTCGTAAAAACAAAGGGTCGATAAAGCGCCTTTTTTTCTAGACCTAAAGTACCTGGCCCGTATGGCAGGGCTTTTTTCCGCTAATTCTTAATTCGCCTTGTCGATCAGAGCCGGGGATAAGTTTGGACAATTGTGAATCGATCGCCTGGTCGTTTTGCGACGATTGATAGAGTGGTATTGTTCTGGTAACATTACGAGAGCTGCAGAGTCTCGAAGGATTTTTTGGAGCACTATTTCTGTGCTTCGTCGTAGGGCAGAAAAATTACGAAAAAAAATAAGCTCGTTGAAGTTCCTGGGGATGTTGATTTTTAATGATCGCGATTTTGAAACGTGAGTGGAGACTTTGTTTGAACAATGCGCTTTTCTTAAATATTATTTATAATATCAAATATTAGAGGAGGACTATTAAATATTATAATTGATCCTTAATATATTTTACGGCAAACTTGGTAAAATTAATAACGAATTGTAATTAATAAATAGTGAATATTGCACTTTAATTTGCACATGTTCATTTAATATTGTAATTCAATTGAAAAGATTTTATTTAATATTATAACCTACATCGTATAAATATTACAATGTAGATTGAATATTAAATATGATTTATATCTATCAAAAGGTCTAATTTAATGAATTTAATATATCAGTTCAATTGCATCCATTTTATCATCAGGTGGTTCTCAAATTGATTTTGGTCATATGGAAGAAGACAGCATCTACAAAAAAATCTAAAATGCGTGTTTGCCATCGTTGGAATCAGTACAAAATTTCCCATCGCATTTTCGATTTTATTGTAGATGCCGCCTTCTTCCATATGAGGGCAGCATAGAGCACTGTTAAAACGCGATAGGTAACATTTGTGCGATGCCTTAACATCACCTAACATAAAAAAATGTCTTTACAGTGGCAAGCTTTTTGTCTCCATATACCTAAGTCACATATGCGGCACGTTATGCGCCATTATTTCCAGGCATAGAAGTCGTCTGCGTGAACGCAATCGTTTGTTAGAGGAAGTTTATGCCGAAAATGCCCCATCGAGTACAACGTGCAAAGAGTAGTTTCGCCGCTTCCATCGTCGTGATTTCTCAATGGACAACAAGGAGCGCGGAAAAGCACCCAAAAGAGGGCTGTCGTGTATTACGAGCTGCTGAATACATCATAAAGCATCACTGGGGTTCATTATCGACTGCAACTGTTGCGTTTGAAGCGAGCTCTGCACGAGAAGTGGCCGGAATGGGAGAACCGCCATGACAAGTTGATTTTACAGCACGACAACGCTAAGCCACATGTCGCTTAACCGATCAAGAAGTACTTAGCAGGAATCAACTGGGCAATCCTACTCCACCCGCCATATTTCCCAGACATCGCCCCCTCGGCTTACCATTTGTTCTGAACGATGCAGACAACGCCATCGCCGTGATTTTCCAATGGACAACAAGGCGCAGGGAAAAGCACCAAAACAGGGCTGTCGTGTATTGGGAGTTGCTGGAAGTGTCGGAGAGCATCACTGGGGATCATTATCGACTGCAACTGATGCGTTTGAAGCGAGCTCTGCACGAAAAGTGGCCGGAACGGGAGAACCGCCATGACAATTTGATTTTGC
Organism: Ophion ellenae; assembly: GCA_963210295.1. Taxonomy (NCBI): domain Eukaryota; kingdom Metazoa; phylum Arthropoda; class Insecta; order Hymenoptera; family Ichneumonidae; genus Ophion; species Ophion ellenae. Next base: position 77,380,135 of record OY723385.1, on the reverse strand, counting down.
AGCACGAAAACGCCAGACTGGATGTTGCTCACCCGGTTTAGAAGTACTTAGGAGTCAACTGGGCAATCCTACCCCACCCGCCATATTCCCCAGACATCGCTGCCACAGATTACCATTTATTATGGTCGATGCAATCAGCGCTTACGACTCAACACTTGACCTCGTACGAAGGAGTCAAAAAATAGCGTGACGACTGGATTGCCCCCAAAGGACCTAAATCCTTCCTGCGTGGGATCGGGTTGTTGCCCGAAAGATGGACCAAGCTTGTCTGTTCCGATGGGCAATACTTTCAATACACCAGTCCGTCGATTTCCTACCGAACCTCTATCTTTCCTTTCGCTGCAAAATCCGCCGTTTCATATGCAATCACCTAACATTATTTATAATTGGGAAATCAGCATTACAGAAAAATATTCTCGGCAATGATCGTTCGTAATTACCGACCCAATATAATTTCCAATGGCTTTCCACTCATTCTCGCCGACAGGCATAAAAGAACCAGGGGTGCTGCCGATGGTGTGTACAAACATACAGGGACGAGGGACGAAAAGGGGCAATGTACGAATATGCACACATATATATATATCGATCGCGGACCTGCTGACGGTGAAGGGGAGGAGGCAGAGGGGGAAGACGTCACGCGCGCGACACCTCGTGTATAAAATATCGTAAATATACGCGTGTGTGGTTCGGCGCGATAAATTAAAGAAAAAACTGGGTCAAACTTTTACACAGTGGCTGGCTAGGTGTCGATAGTCGGAGCTTCGAACCGATACAAAACCGCTTCCTTGAAAAACCCGGTGAAATTGGGGTTAATCCGACGTTTGCTTACTTTTCACGTGAGGTCCGTGTCCCGATAATTGGAGCCCAATTTCCCAAAGTCATCTCCGATATTGCATTCACGCGCTCGTCGAGGACGGGGCGTACGTTACTGGGCGTGACTTTTCCCACGACCACAAGGGGTGGGAATAGCAGATTTCTGTTTTGGTTTTCGTCTTCACTTCCATGAAAAATATCATTGCCGAAAAACGTTATAGTAGAAAAAATTATTGGATTAGTAAAAAGTTCAATAAATATTTGTTTATAAACGTGTTGGAAAATAATTTAAGAAAATGTGTAGAGAATTGACATAACAATTGTCGGCTGTACTTCAGCTTTCTTAAGGGGTCTGCATAAACTTGAAATTTCAGAAATTCGATTTTTTATTGCATAATTTTATAGCCTAGGGTCTGGGCTTCAATTTGGTACGAAAATGTTCTAAAAATTCTTCAAAGTGCCCGAGTTACAAGGAATTTTGTGAACGGTCCGCTGCGATTTGTCCTTTTTTCTTTTATCTTTTTCTCGCAACGATGTTTTATGAAACGGTGTCGGAGTCGCATCTCAAAATCTATTCGTCCAATCTATTTGGCTGACCGAATTACTCTGACCGAATTACTTTTTGGTACGTTTATCAATCCGTTAATAACAAATGATTAAAGTAATTTTTTTTTTGGCAAAAATCGAACTTTTTTTCTACAACATGCCATTTCCATAGTTTCCTAAATTTCAAAAAAGTGTCCGCCCATACGGAAGTTTTATTACCATGCTAATGCAGATATTTTTATTTTTCATTTCAGATGAGCCTGGTCGCCAGAGCCACCTACACCGATTAGTCATGCAGCAACAGCGGCACTTTATTTAAATAATAATGATTTCATTGTCTATCAATTTTTTCAACAACAAAGAAACTCAAACGTGGCAAAACTGTGTATTAATTGTGTGAACAATTCCGAACTCGTCATCCGAATATTCTGAGAAAAAAAAATTGAAAACCGACCTGTCTTTTGGTTCCGAGCTTATGGGCCTTGAATTCATGATATAAGAAATCATACCACAATTTTTTTTCGTAGAAGAGACAGCTTTTCCTCAGAATCGACAATGTTTTTTTTTTCCACTTTCCCGCCTGAAAAAGAGACGAAAAATAGCGGCGGAAAGGGAGTCACGTGAGTGCGAGTCGGAGTGGGCTGGGGGGTAGAATACTGGTAAAAAGTCCGAAAAGATCGGTACTACGTTTTGCTCGGTCTCACCGGTCACGTATGGACCCCCGCATACTCGGCCGGTGAAACGTCTTTTCAGTCAGCAGAAATGCAGAGCCCAGCTCGAATCCAATTTGCAAAGATGATGGAAACCGAGTCAGGCGGACAAGCTGGAGCTTTTTACTCGCGGCTTTTGACAGTTTGCTTTACGTGGCGAACCCTATTTGCATATACATATACCTGTATCGTAATTTTTTTTCTGAATGGGCGGAATGGCGCGAAAATGCTCTCGAAAGGGTTGTGGGCGTTTTTCGCGCTTGCATCGCGCGGAAAATTCAAGACAAGACGCACGCGGCCACCTTGATAGAAAATCGAGCGTACGTGATCCACGGCACGTGCCAGAAACCTCTTTCATCCTCGTCTCTTTTCCGACTCGTAAGTTCTCGCGAAACTTGTTGAGAGCGCCACTCAAACGTGACGATAAAAATATTGAAGTGCTACTTTTTATCGAACGCACTTGCTGAATATTATTCCAATTGCACGAATCACTCTCGATCTTTTACTTAAGAATAAATATTTTTGACGATAATAAAGAAGGGGCGACGGATGGGAATATTAAGGCTTCCAAACAGGTTGGGAAAAATGCAATTGAAAATTTGACTTGCATTCGAATGTGCATTTGAAAAAGAATTGAAAATATGAAGAAAATAAAGAATGATCGAATTAAAAATATTGAGAAAATTAAGAATGGCGAAATTGTCAATATTGAAGAAATTAAGAATAATGAAAGAAATATCAATTTTTAATTAAAGCTAAAATAAAATTGAAATAACAATTAAATTGTTTGAATTTGAAAATCAATGTTAGAATAAAATTTTAATGAATCTTAAAGAATTATGACATAATTGAGATTCAAGAAATTAAGACAATTAAGAATGATAAAATTGAAAATTTTAAGAACTTTCTTTTTTTTAAATATTTTTTTCCATTTTCTCGAAAAATTTTTCGGCAGATCGTTATTATAATAGTCTTTCAACAGTTGTTTAATTTGCTTATTTGGCGATTGACAATTTAAATATTAAAAAAAAGACGAAGTTCGGAGCGATTTCTCATACACAAGAAAAACGGACCGCTCGATGAGAGACGTGATTTTTTGGTCGTTTTTTGGCTCTTTCGTTCTCTCCCACCCGCGTGCGTTGGAGATGAATGAACATATTATTCCGAATGGCGTGTATATAGAAAAAGAGAGAGGGACGCACCAGTTGGGGCCATCGGACCGTGAGGTAGACCTTGGCCCGGCCGAAAAACCGCAGTCTTCGTAATCTCCGCAGCTTTTTGTCGTTAAAGCCCATACCCATGAAGACGGGTGACACGCGTGATCCGCATTGGTACTCCAGGTTGGTTCGTCCGATGCCTTGCGGCGATAACAACGTAACTGGAGTCCATGCAATTTATCACCCACGTGGCTCACTGATTCGCTCTACATGCTATATATATATATATTTGTACAGAGTCATTCACAACTATTGGGGTTCCCTTGACGAGCACATAGCCTATGTCATTGCGGGCAAAACGCTTTTTTTTTTAAAGTCGTGCGACAAAAATTGGCCGAGATATTCCCATGCTGAGCCCGACGCTGAGTAAACAACAGCACGGCAGCTGCGCGCGCGTGAATTTCTTTCGTCTTCAAGTATTAACCCTTCGAAGGGTTAAAGAATAAAAGAAAATTATTGAATAACGTTATCGATTTGCAAAGCGAGTCTCCGGGTTCATCATTGTTCAGTGAAAACAAATTGACTTGGCCGAAGGTGGATTCCAAACCGCGCTCGATCGACTCAGCACTGGAATATCTCAGCCAATTTTCGTCGCAAGACATTAAAAAATAAAGCGTTTTGCTCGCAATGGGAACCCCGGTAGTCGTGAATCACCCTGTACATATAGGGACAGCGTATTTCGAGGACCGTTCGCGCAATTGCCAATCCATACTCGACATAACGAAAAATCAACAGCTCCGCAATCAGATGCGAATATACGTGAGTATATTCACGTGAAAGTAATTCCGAAACAATATTGAAGTTTGCTTTGTTGAAACGCACGAAAAAAAAACATTGTCCTTGATTGCCCACATTATTACGGCACATTTTTGGAAACAAAAGTAGCTCAAACGTTTTTTATGATCCGTATTGGAAATGTACAGCATTCATTTTTGAGAAAAGATCTTCGATAATAATGAAAATAAAGAAATCGAAGAAAGAAGTCGTTTCGTTGGATTCCAACGATGCAAATTTCGAAGTTTTATTGTATAAACGGTAAAGTTCACAAAATGAAAGTTCGATTGAACTCAATTTAAGGGGTTTTCTCACTTTAGCCGCTAATAAGGCTATTTTCATGAATTTTTTTGATAGATTTATATTATAGATAATGATATAAAAGTTGTTACACTTTCGAAATGCATTTTTAAAAAATGTATGTATTTATGTAACCCGAACAAACTTTGAACGCGTTTTTTTCGAAACAACGTTTTTCGACGGCTTTTTGATAGAATTGGTGAAACTACTGAACCGATCCTTATAAAATTTCAACCACATATTCTTCACAACTATAGCTATAGCGCATATCCAGGATTTTTTTGAATGTTGATATTTACTATTTTTGTTTGCCAAAAACGGTGAAAAAACCGTTTTTTTGTTTTTTTTTTTTCGAGAAACCTTCGCCATTTTGTTATTTTTGCATATATCAACAATCGTATGATATGCGCTGTAGCCATTAACATACTGAATCTAAAACCATTTGATCTATTTTGTTTCGGATGATTCATCTTTATTCTTCTTTATATTTTTTTAACTACCATTTTCGTCCATAAATAGTGACAAATAAATAATTTTTTTTTAATGTACTTCGAAATTGTATTTATAAAGTGTAACAACTTTTATATCAATATCTATAATATAAACCTATCAAAAAAATCATGAATATACCATTTTTTAGCGTCTAAAGTGAGAAGACCCCTTAAGCACTTTTCACAATAAAGCCAAACGTGTTTGGTAAACAATATTACATTGATCTAACGGGTTCGAAATATCCCGTCCCCATATATACGTATATACATAAATATTCCCGCACAAAACATCCTCTCACCGTTTTCACTTTCACGAAATATCCCAACTGGAGAAAGCGATGATGAAAAATTACGGACCCGGCAATATATCAGGCGGCTGGACTTTTATTTAATTTTTTTCAAAATTCACTTATACGTGGCGATTTTTTCACTGCCGCACTTTCTCCTCAACTTTGCGATAAATTCGTTAGATTTTTTATTACCACATATAAATTGTGGGCTCACTATCGCGTTAAATTATAAAAATGGAAAAAAACTCGTCGGGAATTCAAAAAAGAAGTGAAAATAGCACGTTACCACTGTACGGTAAATTTGCGATGGAGATTTAACAAACAAAACACAAATAACACACCGAAATCGTGTGGGGTGTAATAAATTGTTTTTCGGTCGTAGAAAATTGATATAAAATTTTTTTAAAGAAGAATCGCAAATGTTCGTAAAATTTGTGTCGTCTGAGGAAACGTCGCGGCGAAAGACAAGAGTACGTGGAGAGTAGTGAAAAAAAAACGTATCGAGACGACGGGACTCGGAGCGGCTCCCGCAGGTCGCGATTCGCGCGAGTGACTGTCGTTTTGCCGAGCGGCGAGCGACCCTCTCGGCGCTTGAGGGATGCTGCCGGTAGCTTGGGGCTGAACGGCGCAAGATCTACCCCCCTGCCCCGCATACCTCCCCCCTGCCCATCCGCGTCACGGCGGGGAATTCCACCCCTAGTGTAGTAACCGAGACACAGGGTGCATCTATGCACGGATGTGTGGAGAGGGGAAGAGGGGGGGGGGGCATACTGACTGATTGATTGATTGATAATGTTTATTATGGCCCAGTGAACTCTCGGAGAATTATAAGGGTACAGATAAAACAAGAAAAAAAATATGAACAGGAATTTAAAAAATGAAGATTCGGTGTAAAGGGAAAAATAAACAATATAATATGCGACGAGATAGACGATGAAATATTTAAAAAAAAAAGCATATTCAAATACAAAGTTGAACTCGAAAAGAAGGAAATAAAATCATGAACGTAAGATTAACTTGATAACCTTAACGAAATAAAATGAGAAGAATATAGTACTGATAATATAATTTAAAAATATTGTTAAAATCAATATTTTATAGATTACATTTATTCGTACTCGAGGACGAAACCGTCCTCTGGCACACCACCATACTTCACACAGTACACTAGAAGAGAAGGGTATAAGGAGAGCAAGAAAAACAGTCTGGATTCCAAAGCAGAAGAAAAATGACTTGATATAAAGAAAATAAAATGCAATTAAGGATAAAATTTTTAACGAGAGAAAAATTAAGAGAGTGAGAGAGACAGAGGGCGATTAATTCAATGATCATGTTTATTACGCCCCTGCGGAGTCTCGGCCATATATACGAGTACAGATGAAACAAGCAAAAATATGAACGGGGATCGAAGAAATGAAGATTTGATGTTAAACGAATAATTGACAGAATTTGAAGAACAAAGATTCGATCTAAAAGACAAATAAATAATATAAGATGCGAAGAGAAAGAAAATCAAACATAAAAACAAAATGAAACAGCATATTCAAATACGAAGCAAAACTCGTTATGACCAAAAATAAAATCATAATTCTAAGAATAACTCGTTTAACTTAACGAAATAAGATGAAAAGAAAATAATGGTGACGAAAATTCACGCATATTCGTCAAAGATGTGCAACAACATGAGATTGAAAAATGAAAGTTGAAAAAATGCTGCGGCTAATGATGATAAAAACGAATACCCGCAAGATGCGGTGTCGAAAAAATCTGATCTGACGATGAAAGAAAAAATTCTTCGCAATAAATGACAACGGAACGACAATGACGAAATATTATTGACATTATTATATAATGACGATGCCGAAGTTTGCAGCGTTCGAATGCAACAATACTATCTTTTTTTTTTCATTCGATCAATTTTTTTTTCCCTCCACGCTACGGCCATTGCGGAACTTTTTCGTCCAAAAATGTTTATCGAAGATTTGCTCCCTAAATCTGCGAAAAAAATATTTTGCCTAATAGTATACAAATATAGAAGAAGAAAAAAAATTCGTTGCATTCGAACGTTGGAAGCTGCAACATCATTATCAGCCGACTGTACTCACTATTATTAATCAGTAGTATTGTATTCTTATAATAAGCATTATTATTAACGAACATTGAATATTATTATTTAATATTATCCACAATTATTCTTTTATTTAATTATTTTTATTATTATTTATTATTATTATTATATATTATATAATTCCTCGATCAAAAGGATAGACCGCGACTAGGGAAAGAAACATGATATGCCCAAATGCTTCAGATAAATCCAAGGATTTTTATCCTATAATCTTACGGGCTCGTTCACCCTGCTCTTGTACGGATTTTTCGCGAACAAGGAACGACGCACAGGTCCCAAGACACTCAGGATGCCAAAAGCGAGTAATAGGCGCGACGACATCTCTTGAGTGCCACTCTCGACGAACACTGGCGGATAGGTATATATTCGAGTCAATAATATAGTACGATGAGGACGTTGCGCGAATGTCTTCAATGGATGTATATGCATATATACAATAAATCTATGAGTGCAAAATCAGAAAGCTGATATAAAAACAAAGAAACAGAAAAACATTGGTTCAGCTTTTTTGTGGGCAGTTCTGTGTGAAAATGAGTTCCTATAAAATGATCTTCTATATTTATGTACATATATCTATCTATCTCTCTCTCTCTCTCTCTCTCTCTCTCTCTCTCTCTCTCTCTCTCTCTCTCTCTCTCTCTCTATATATATATATATATATATATATATATATATTATAATAAAGAATTGTAAATAAATAAAATGTAATTCTGTATAAGAATACGGATTTTCTAATCCATTGAACTGTGTCAATTTGACCCAGTGTGACAAGCCTATCCGTAGGATGTCCATGAAAAAATTCATGAATATCCTTCAGACTCAGATCACAATATGCAAAACAAATCGTAAAGAGAAAAAGTTGCGCGACAAAACTTGGCGACTCTGGGTCGTTTAGACGCACAGTGACAACGAAGGGTTAAATTGAATTTAAATTCAATAATTCAGTCAAAGTAATTTGTAAATATATACAATATATTCAGTATATATAAGTGCCTTAAAAAGACCTGATATTTTATTTGATTAATAAAACGTATTATTTATTTGGAATGTACGAATATTTTTATTTCAATATAAGGGACAACTACGGAGGTTATGTGTGGAACACAATATCCGATAAATGGCCGCCTCGTCTCTGCAAACTGTCACGTTTTTGACGAATTTTTCTATAACTTTTCGTCATAATTGCAGACTAATATCCATTAATGGTGCGTCCAATTGCTTCCTTCAGCTCCGAAATGGTCTTTGTATCATTTGCATACACTTTTCGTTTCAGAAAACCCCAAAGAAAGAAGTCCAATGGCGTCAAATGGCGGACGATCTGGATCGCCATTTTACATCGACGCGGCGCGAGGTAAGACGACCATGAAACTTCGTCTGCAATAACTGCATTGTTTCGCCCGCAGTGTGGCAGGTTGCGCCATCTTGGTGAACGAATATGTCTTCCAAGTCCATGCCGTTTGTGCCATTTATCGGATATTGTGTTCCACACATAACCTCCATGTTTGTACCTTATGTTAAAATGAAAATATTCGTACTTTTTAAACAAATAATACGTTTTATTAATGAATAAAAATGTCAGGACATTTTGAGACACTCTTTATATATTAAATTTATTATAGATGAAAATATTTATAATATGAATACGAATATATCATAAATATATTACAATTAGAATTGAAAATTCTATAATAATTAATTGGGTAAGTTTCCAAAAACCCCCCGTCTTCGATCGAGCTGAAATGTTGCACAAACCTTCCTTTCAATATTTTAAGACATCCCTAAACTAAACTAAAGGGATCCAAACAAACTCGGGTTTTTTTGGGTTTGTGTGTTTGGGTATTTTTGTTTGGACAAAACGGAGAGCACGATAACATATACAGGTATGAACAGAGACGTAGCAGATATAGCCATATCCGTCGCGCGTTAAAAAAACCTTAAAATTAAATTTAATCGATCGGTGGGGGAGGGGGGTGGGGGGGCTGGGTTCGGAAATTTACCCTTAAAAAAAAACTTAAAAATTTGATATCTCGAAAACTATTGCTAAACGGAGAAAAATACGGCCTCAAATTCTAACACTGGTTGCCAGAATTCTAATATTCAGTGCTAGAAAAGTATAGTAGTTTACTGCCAGTTCGGAATTCTAAGACTTGTTGTTATAGAAGTGTAAAAATGATTCTCACACCGTATAGTTAAAATGATACGTGCATATTACATTTGAAACTATTCTCGCATAGGCCCGAGTCCTATATGCTGTATAGTAAAAATAATGCGTGCATATTACATTTGAAACTATTCTCGCATAGGCGCGAGTTATATTTTCATATGGATCTCACTATACGCATAGCATAAATGTTCGGCGTATAGCGAAAAATATTACGAAGTTATTAGTAAAATGTGACTCTTTATACCGTACTTTTGTAGAATACTGAAAACTAATTGTTCCATTCACGTGGGCAAAATATATTTTGAATACTACAAAAAATCACAATATGCCGAATCGAGTGTATTATTTGTATCAGTTTACGTGCCATATCGTAGGTTGAAATTTAAATTTCTTTATTATTACTATACCATAATTACAATTTTTATCTTCCATTCAATACTTTTTCATATTTAATGATATTTTTTTTAGAAGCAAACTTCGAGGCTCCCGTTTTCTCCGTGTAGTCGCCAAAAATGCCTTTAGGGGTTGTCTTAAAATATTAAAAGGAAGGTTTCTGCAAAATTTCAGCTCGTTCGGAGGGAGGGGGGTTAGGAACCTTGTCCAATCAATTAAAAAAAATTTAAGTTCCGGATATAACATATTTAATATATATGTAGAATTGAGGTTATATTGATGAGACCGCGACGCCTCGCCAAGCTTTTCAAAAGTGACACAGTCGGCGCCGATTCTACATCTCCGTATGCACCGGTGGGTATCGAAACTGCTGACGTAGCGATCTTACGTACGAGTCTTCGAATTCGACATCCCTCGGTCAATTCGTGTCAAGTTTTCGATATTGCCCACGTACAATACGTTTTACTGCCTCGAGTCGCATTCTGCTTTTTTTTTTGCTGTACAGGGAATACGAGAATAAGTCACTTCTGGGCAAGAAATGTGCAGCGTCATTGTCAAATGTGGGACGGACGTTCAGCAGTAACATTGGAATAAATGGCGGCGAAAAAAGTTGTAGCAATGACACGGTAATAGTGACAAAGACAGCAGCACTGGGAGTCGTAAAAAACCATTTTATTGATCAGTACATCAGTTCATTATGCCTTGATGAACTTTTGGGCAAATCAATGACAGAATTGATGGATTGATGAAACAAACGAAAAAGCAAAATAAAGTTGTTGAATATAGAACGAGGGGAAATCGAATTAAGTGACGCAATATGTGTACATGTAGTAAAAACGTAATAAAGTCGTGTCTATGTTTTATAAGAGTAATCGTGACGTTTACTGCGGATCCAGTGACTGAAGCAGCAATTTTTGGAATTTTAGTCGCGAAAACTAATTAACGAATTTTATTGAAACTTCGCATAGATTTAGCTCATAGCCGGGACTAACGTACAGAATATTTTTTAACCCGATCCGTTGAATAATTTAAGCTTAGCATGGACTTCTTAAGGGGTTACGTGGGTTTGAAAATTTCAAAAAATCAATTAAAAACAATTTGTTATCTAATAGTATTTTCTAGTATCTCTAATAGGATTATTCTCAAAATACTATTTTTGAAGTCGGTGGACACGATTTCTCCAAAACTAATGCACCGATCTTATTGAAATTTTGCACACTTCTTCAAAATAGCATTGACTAGTGCTTGAACGAAGGTTTTTTTTTCGATTACAACTAATTTTACATACGTAGTGTAAATTGTACAAAAAATTGAACCATTTTGCATAACTCTGCCGGAAGTTCAAATTTCATTTTTTTTTTAAATCCTGCGTTATATCACGAGCTATACTTATCTACTAACAGGAAAAAATTGGTTTTTTGATTTCAGGTAAAGCTATCAAGAGTTATCCTGACCACCACGAGGACACTTTTTTAGGGGTCTCCGGAAACCAAGTCCCACCGACTGAATATCCCAAATTTTCGGATAAAATTTTTTTTAGCTATTATTGAAATGTTCCTCTTTGATGCGCTTAATATTTTGAATAAAGTAATGCATATATTATATTTTAAAAAAATAGAGAAAATATGCTGTTTTTAGCTCCGAAACCCACTCAACCCCGTTTATTGAAGCGTCTCATTGTATGGTACTATAATTGGACCATAACTGGCACACATGCATTTTACATCGCGCTATGCTTTCCTTTTATGCAAAACTATAAACGAGCGTCTACTTGCTGGCACTTGTATTCTTTCGTAACTGATCATCACGAAATAAAATAGGTACTTGACAAAGAACAAATACAAAGAAAAATGAAGGAAAAATACATATTGAAATAAATAAAATAAAAATAAAAATTGCGTTGACATAAAACAAAGAAAATCCAGGGAAAATGAAAATTGATAAAAAATAACAAAATATAATCAAATGTGTATTCAATGCATAGAAAATTATCAGGAAAGATACAAAAACAAAATGACGAAAAATAAAGACCGTTTCGATCGAAAACAAAAAAAATATACGACAAATGATTTAGAGAAAAAAAACAACAGACAACGGAAGAATAGAATAATTGCTCGATATGAAGAAAAAGGGATAATCAAAAACAAAGGACAAAATAAAGTACGCTATCCGAGAGAGCATACCTAGGCAGGGAGGCAGACAGAGGGGTATGTCGCACCGCACCGTTCCTTGTTCTCGTTGCATAATTAAAAGCAAATAACGTCTCGAGCGAGGGACTGCAAATCTCCCAACATCGATAACGGGCGAATCGTTTAAACGGATTCTATGGGCGGAGCGAGAGCGGGGGGGGGGCGCTCAAAACAGAGTTGGATCGTCCGAGGGAACGCGAGGGTAAAATGTGAAACGTTTCCACGTATCCGGTGAATTGCTCCTGCCATGAACCGCGAACGTTTTCACTTTGACGTAACAATGAAGTGGCACGGGGACAGGGGGGTCGAGAGTTAACAGACGAAAATCCATAACTACGCGGCGCGGCAAATATATAGTAAAGTTTCGAGTGTTTGACGTCGTATTGTAAAGTACATTGTACGTCCATTCCAATTGCCCTAATTCCATTTGCAATGTCAGTCCCCCTTGCCCCGATTGTCGCCCTCTCTCTCTCTTTCGGTCTCTCTCTCTCTCTCTCTCTCTCTCTGGCCGCGGATCCTGCAACAACGAGATATTGCGCTCGCCAGATTGTGAGGGCTTCAATTTCCTGCGATTCCACCTGTTTGGACATCTCTCGTACAGCATGCGGGACTACAGGGATTGATCAACAGTGGCAAAAACGCGAATGATAAACGTTACCACAGTTGAGATCTTCTCGTATACGCGTATTCATCCGTATGAGTAGTCGGCTAATTTTTGTTTCATACGTGGTACGTTACGAAAAAAGCTTCTCCCTTGTCTATGAACGAAAAAGCACAACGGAAATGACATACGAGTCTCGTCTTTCTCGCTTTCGGTATACGAACATTTTCTGGCTCTCTCTCTCTCTTTTTTATTAAATTCTCTCTTTTATTTTATTATTGTTTCTTGTTATTTATTCATTTTTTATGATTATTTCCTTTATTTTCTTATTAATGTTACGACTATAATGTATGTTTATTGATTTATAGTTTATTTCTACTTATTGATTATAACAGTTTATTTAATTTGATTATAATTTTTTTAGTTTCATTTTTTGCTACTTTGCTGCTACGTTTCTTGTTGTTATTATAATTTATTTCGTTTCATTCTTGTAGAGTTCTTTTGTAACTGCTATGCTTATAATTTCGCCATTATCAACGCTGTTAATGTGCTGCTGCAACCTTCTTTAAGAATATGATTATTACTATTATTCGGATACTTTCAGCAATATTTCGTTGATTTTTCGTTATTACAGTAACTAATATTCATCATTATTATTATCAATGTTCGACACTGTAAGACCGTTATTCTATTGACTCTATAACCAGTCTCTTCACTCCACTTGACGATGTATTTATTTCATACTTTATTTTAGTATCCATTAACTCACTGTATGAACTCTATGGCCGGTCTATTTAGTCTATTTCACGATCTGTTCACTTGATAATCTATTTTAGTATCCGTTAGTCATATAATACGTCATATTTATTTCATAATTTAGTTTAGTACCCATCAGTCCATTTTATGAACTGTATTACAAGTCTACTCGATCTATTTTACGATCTTTTTTTTATAGTTTGTTTTAGTATCCACCACTTTATGAACTCTATTATTAGCCTATTTAGCCTATTTTGCGATCCATTGCTTGGATAGTATATTTTAGTATCCACTAGTCCATTCGATGAACTTCATAATCCTTCCCTTCAGTCTATTTTACAACCTATTTCGTTAATAGTGTATTTTGGTAGTAACATTAGTCACTTGGTGCATTTTATGAACTTTATTCGCTCTGTGAGCAATTTTTCAACTTTCTCTTTCGATCTCCGCCATTACTATTACTATTCCTACCAGTACTATTATTTTAAATGACATCACATAGTAATTGCAATAATAATAATATCGCTGTACAGTCGCAACTATATTAAGGCCTTAGGCCACGGTAACGGGTATAAAATCATGTGCGAATTTAACAATTTTTTTTTCGTATGAGAAAGTGATTCACTCATAAAATTAATTACACATCTATTTAGAATTAATATCAAGCTGGTAGAAATAATATATTTTTTTTTTCGATGCACAAAATGGCCGACTACTCGAAACTTTTCAAAACAGCTTTTTTCCAATTGGCGTGACAAATAACTTCAACAATTTTCACTCGATTTCCTTCAAATTTAAAAGTTATGTTCCTAATTGCATTCCGCAGAGGGGTACATGCGGAATTTCTGATTAATCGAAAACTTTTCGTTTTATGAGCAGTTATAACGAAATTTTTCACTAAATTCATTTCTTAAGTTCAAATACCTACAACTTTTGAATAAAACAATATTTTTCAAATTCCGCACGTACTTCTCTAGGTATTCTAATGTAGATTGACGAGAATTTTTGTTTTTTGTTCTAGGTCCAAATTGTGGATGCTAAATGTCACGCCACGGAGCGCCGAAAAAATATAACAAAAGAAAATATTATTAGTCGGCCATTTTATACATCGAAAAAGAATACATATTTTTTCTAACAGCTTGATATTCATACTAATTAGATGTGTAATTAATTTTATGAGTGAATCACTTTTTCGTACGTTTAAATTGTTAAATTCGCACATGATTTTATACCCGTTACTGTGGCCTAAGGCCTTAGGGCGTTCAGTAACAGAACTCATTTTAACCGACAGTGGTAAAAGAGCGGTCAGACTTCGCCTCTGGCGGTCCTTCCAGTTAAGGGTCCCACACTTGCGATTTTGAAAAAATCGATTTTTTTTATTGCATTTTTTCGAAGTATAAGTATCTGAGAATATGTCCTGAAAATTTCAAGTCGATCCGAACAAAATTGACTGAGATATGAGCGTTGAAAGAGAAGAATCCGCGTTGAAAGAGCGTTGAAAGAGAAACTTTAAACGCGTTTTTCTCAAAATGGCATTTCTGAAGTCGGTGACCAAGATTACTCGAACACTAATGAACCGATCTTCTTGAAATTTTGCAGGCTTATTTAATACATAAAAATGTAGTCTTTAATCGTTCGATTTTTTTTTTCGAAAAAAATGGCCGTTTTATAGCCAAAAAACGGCCGTTTTTTTCGTTAAAATCGAACCATTAACTTTGACTGTCCGCCATTTTGTGAAAAATGAATATTTTTTAAAATCCTTCGATCAATGACTAGTTTATACTTATATTTGACTAAATCCATCCGCATTTTTTTTTCAGATGATCCACTTCGCCGCAATGTTGGTCACCGCAAACCGTGTATATAAAAACATTATTTCATCGACGGCCATTTGCCACTAAACAATGTAATATTTTTCAATAAAAAAATGACTGAAAGTTCTTCAAGATGTGTTCTTTAAGGTGGTATATTGATCGATTAAAAAAGTTTTGTAGTTTTCTTGAAAAAAATTCATGAAAAAGGCCTTTTTTTGCGCTACAAGTGGGGGTAACGCCTTAAGCAGCGTTATGCATGGCCGATACTCGGAGCGGTGACCACTCAACCATGCACCGGCAGGCGAATCAACCAGCAGTAAAATCAGAATAATATGGCACCGTCTATATACCAGTATGGGTTGTCCACAGTTTCTCCGTGCCTTGGGAAAATACGATATAGTGCAGCTTTGTGGACGCAACGGAAGTGGAACAGCACTTTTCGGACACTCGTCCACCCCCTATTTTTTTACCAGGAGGCGCGAGAGTGGAAATAATTTGTGAAAGCGAGAAAGCTCGTGCTCTTGCTCTATTAATAATGATAGTGATTCGTATAAAATCCGGCCGAGCGAGTATTCGCATATTCGAACGCCGCATTGAACACGTCCGAGCAGAGCGTTAGTCGTTTTTCTTTTGTCGAAGCTCTTCTTTCACACAGCCAATTATACGATTTCATGTTGCCGGAGCCATTTAACTCGTTGCCGCATGTACAACGATCTCTCTCTCTCTCTCTCTCCTTTCTCATCTCACGTTTTTAGTTATTACCATTTCCATCTCGCTAGCTGGTCTCGCAAAATTGCTGTTCACTCCCAGCGGGGGGTATCATCAGGATATATATGTATTTTTCTATACGAGGAAGAGATTTCCCGTTTCATTTTCGCAGGCAAGATATTATTCGGCGTAATACTCGCCCGCTTGGCACTTCCCCCTGTTGGGGAAGGTTGCATCGTTAGAATACAACGACAGTTAATTTTATTTAATCGACCAATTTTTTTATCGCCGATTTAGGGTAAGACACTAATTTGGATGGATTTTCGTATTCTTATTGGAGGATCTACGACCTCAATTGACAGAAAAATGGATTATCGTAAAAACAAATAAACATAACCAAGGACTCTCGTCGAATTTCGATTGAGATGAGAGATGCAATGCCACCCTCCCTCTCCTTCTTTTTCGTCTTCCTCTTTTATTTTCTCTCTTTTTGATATTTTTTTCCCATTCAAAATAATATAATTAAATTATATTTAATAATATTTAATAAAATAAAATGCGAAGAATAAAGTATTGATGATAATATAATTAAAATAATATTATTAAATGATAATTTCATTATATTATTATTAACATTATTTTTTTACATTTTATTTTGTTAAGCTTATTCAGTTAATCTAAGATTTATAATTTCATTTTTGTTTATATTGAGTTTTACTTTGTATTTCAATTTGCGCTTTCATTTTGTTTTTATATTTTGTTCTCCATCTCATCGCATCGTATATTGTTCATTTTCCTTTAATATTGACTCATTATTTGTCTAATGTCGGTTTATTTTTTGTTGCATATCGTATCTTCAAATGATTCCTGTTGATATTTTATTTCATTTATCCGTGCCACTATATTTGCCCGAGAGTTCACTGGGGCGTAATAAACATTGTCAATCAAGCAATGAATCTCTCCCCCCCTCTCTCTCTTTCTTACTCTCCTTCTTCCTCTCTCAAATCTCTTCAAAATATCTTTTAATCTCTATTTTACTTTATTAGACTTTTCTCACTCCAATATATTTAATTTTCTAAAAAAGTTCATTATATTTTTTACTATAACGTATTCGTTTCGATTTTTAATTGAAGTTCATTTTGTTTCAATCTTGTCGTTATTTATTTATAATTTTTCTCATTTCCATTCAATGAAGACAACAATATTCTTTTTTGTAAATTGAATTAATTTCGCATCCATTTTATTTCACTATCTACTTTTTAAATTATTATTGAGTTTACCCGAGTAAAAATAATAATTCCCATTTTTACTTCGAGCTTCTGGTGCCTTGTTTTACTTCCCTCGAATTATTATCGTCATTATTATCATTAGTGCTGTTTTCCGGGATGCGCGGGAGCGGTGATAAACACCCCTTAGCAAAACACAAATCGCAACAGCGTGCCCGCATCCGAGCGCGCAACAAGACGAAATTGTTTGGGCAAGACGGTCTTGAAATTCTTACGATGTAGCGCTGATTGTATTTCCGGAGGTGGGTATATATTTGAGTCGGAAAAAGAGCAGAGTAAGACGTGGGCGAGAACGCGTGGCCAGCGCGCGAAGTGAGCGGAAAGCATCGGAGGGCCGAAGAAATATACGTCTTTATCGTAATTTAACTCGAGCCTGATAAGAAACGTGCCCGGAGTATTTTCATTTTATCCGAAGCGAACATCGAACATTTCGCTCGTACACTTTCCGGGGCTTTCGAGACTCGAGGAAATAACGTATCGAAGATGAATACTGAAAACCCATCGAGGACGCCGGGAACATTAATTAAAAACAGAAATGTCAAAAAATTATCCATTAATTCGGTAAAAAGTATTCGTTTGCCCAATAATCGAAAAGAATGTATTTTCTGGCATCGGAAATGGTTATGTTTTTTTCTTTTTAAAATACTTTTGCATCGAAATAAAAAAGTCGAGTTTGAACAATCGAATTCTATTCGCGCAAAATCATATTTTATAAATACTTATTTTCACGCGTTGGAAACGGCATACCATTTTTTTTTTTCAATTTTTTGCACTAAACTATTTTGTATTAATTTTGTATCAATCATTTTATTTTGGTATTATTTCATACTATCATTATTACTAAAAATAAATGATATTTTTCAAAAAATACATATGCAAAGTTATGAAAAAATAGTTATGATGAAATATATTCACAAGTTTAAGAAATTAAATTCCATGTGCAAATACAGATTTTTTTGTAATACTCTTTTTTCACATTCTGGAAAAGGCATATAATTTTTTTCGATTCTTCGCATCAAACTGTTGTGCATATTATTCTATGATTTTATTTACGATATTCTTGCGCCTTATTTATATCTTTTATATCAATCATTTCATTTTTTATGTGATCCAATTAGTTTAATAAGTGTTTCATACTTCAAGAACTATTCAAAATGTATTATTTTTCTGTATTATTGAATTATTATTTGAATTCGTATGTAGCGTATTATTGTATTAATTATTGTATTATTTTATATTTTATTGTATTGTGTTATTGTATTATTTTTTATGTATTATTTATTGTAAAAATTGTATTATTTTTTTAATTCGTATGAATCGAAATAAAATATCAAATATCAATTTGAAAAAATCGAATTTTATTTGCAAAAACAGCTTTTTGCGAAATCCTTTTATCTTCGCATTTCAGGAAGGGCATACAATTTTTTTCTGGTTTTTTGCATCAAACAATTTCGTATGTTATTTTATGATTTTATTCAGGATATCCTTGTACATTATTTATATCTTGCACATTAATCGTTCGATTTTTATATCAAGCAATTAATTTAATTATCATTCCATCCCATAAGCATTATTAAAAATGGATCAGATTTTCAGAATAACAATGATGAACTAATCTTGCACAATATTCAGAATTAGTTTATCGTTGTTTTTGTTACCATAATTATTATTTATCATTGTCATTATTATTATATAAAATTAGTGTTTTCCGCATGGATGCTCAATTTCAAAATAGAACTTGCGCAATAAAATTCTCATTTTCTCACCCGTTTTTACCTCGATATGAGCACGAAACGTTCTTAAAGTTTGACGAGCCAAATTAAAAAAAAAACTAAACCCAGTGTTTTTTCGCGAGCAAAAACAGAATTATTTTTCAAAGTAAACAAAACTCAATTTAGTGGTAGCGCCCGCGAGCCACGTCTGCGAAAGAAACCCATTCGTCGCGCGGGAAGCGAGAACCGCGAGCCTTTGACGTGAATATTTTTTCGATCGCACCGAGAAAAATGAGTTCCGACGACGTGTGCGAGACCCTCGACATTTGCTTTTCCTTCGAGCGAGGCTCAAGCTGCTTCGTTTCTCAGTTTGGATCTCCGAGGGAATAAAACTTTGTCTCGCGACGAAACCCAAACAAACTTTGTTCCCCGACGAAAAATGTCGCCAGTGAGAATGAATTTTTAGCCGAGGATTTTCTTTTCGTCTCCCCGGTACATCGAAAGCTCCGGCTTGAACAAAAAATCTTTTTAATGGATTTTGCTTTTTTCGGCGAGGCGAGACAAAATAAAAAAAGTCCGTTATCGCATATTTTTTCGCTTTATTGAAATAGTTTCAATAAAAAATTGTCTGGTCCCGCGGAAAGGATGAGACTTATCTCCTCGTCGGGATGAATTGAGCGAAAGTTTTTTCAGTATACATGCTGAGTAAACATTACGGTAAGGGACGGGGGGGGGGGGGGTGAAAAGTCATATTCATCATATCCAACTGCTGAAACATCTCGACTGAAAGAGAGCCAGGGAGAGAGAGACGGAGAGAGAGAGAGAGAGAGAGAGAGAGATCATTTGGTTTCTCATATATTGCTTCGACGAAACTCCAACCAATCTTTTTTCCATTTTCCCTCAAAGAGGTCCGCTTGCGAATATATCGCAGACCTCGTACGTGAATTACACAGCGGTTTGTAAAGAAGATTGCACAAATATGAAACAAATTCCCGCGAGCTGTGTTGATTTTCTTTTTTTTTTGTGTTACTCAAGTGTAAACTACTCACGGATTTATCGGACGACTTGCGATGTCGTGAGGACGTCACTCTTACCTGCAACATGCAAAAAAATAGTCAAATTAAGTAGACGAAAGAAAGTAGCCAATGTGTAACAGCGGCCGATTACTCGGCGTGGGCATTGGGGTTATTCATCATTTGAATTGTATTGGGTGGTTGCATATGAAGCCCGCTTTTGTGCGAAAGCGTAGATAGCGGTTCGGTAGAAAATCGACAAATCGGGATATTCAAACTATTGCCCGCGGTACAGAACACTTTGGCCCAGCTTTCGGCCAACAATTCGACGTAGGAATAATTCGGTTTCTTTGGAGGCAATCCAGTCATCCAGGCATTTTTTGCCTCCTCCGCACGAGGTGAAGTGCTGAGACGTACACGCTGACTGCATCGACCGGAACAAATCGGAGAGAGCGATGTCTGGAGAATATAGCGGGTGGGGTAGGATTTCCCAGTTGCCTCCCTCTAAATACTTCTTAACCGGTTGAGCAACCTGCGGCTTGGCGTTCTCGTGATGCAAAATCAGCTTGTCGTGATGATTCTACCATTGTGGCCTCTTCTCGTCCAGAGCTCGCTTCAAACGCATCAGTTGCAGTCGATAACGATCCCCAGTGATCGACGCTTTCAGTAGCTCGTGATCCACGACAGCCCTCTGAGTCCTTGTTGTCCATATAGAAGTCACCACTTTGGAAGCGGCCAAAGCACTTTGCACATTCTACTCGGTGGAGTTCGGCACACACCTACTTTCGCAAACAACGCGTTTCCGCTGCCGATTCCTTCGCCAGGAAATAATGGAGCATAACTTGCCGCAAATGTGACTTCGTTAGGAAGAAAACTCAGCGATGTTATGACTGTTGAAATAGATGATGTTAACGCATCGCACAAACGTCACATATCGCGTTGTAGCGGGCTCCATAGACCTGTCATCATGTGTATTGTCAACTTTAAATTCAAAAACGCCAACGGGCACTTTTAGATGCAACCACCTACCAATACAGAAATATTTCTCGAAATGTAGTGAAAATTTACGATTTTGCGTCCTCGCCAGCACCATTTATTTTCATTCGAAAATCCGATATAGATCTTCCACCGAGAGACTTCCGCGTGAACATTGAAAAATCGACCGCAATGTACTGCCATTGACGTGGACGCGCGCAAAGTTTCCCACCAAGGTGGGGAGTGGGTGAAAAATGGTTTGGAGAAGCGACGAGAGCTTACCCCTTGATCGCCGTTAAGATTGGAATCCGATATGGAAAAGGTATCGACGATGGAGTCGAAGCGCACGAGTTTCTTCGCGTGTTGAGGCTTCTTGCTCCGTGCGCAAATCGAGCACATGGCTGGGTGTGCCGATACAATTGGGGGCATATCGAGACTCGACGATCAGCGACGAATCACGGATGCACTTTTGATGTCACTGTCTTTGTTTCGTGCACGTGGGGCACAGGCAGGGGCACGTACTTTCGAATAACAGTCTTCCAAAAACAACAATATTTTCTTAAATTTGTTTCTTTTTCAACTCGAATCGATAAAAAACGTTGTATATGTGTATACATACATTTAGATTCATATTTATATATATTAATTTGAAAAATATTTATCGAGGAATTGCACGTAAGGCTCAATTATTGTCGCGTTAACATATCTTGCTTTTTTGTATTGTTTATTTTTTTACAGTTCAATTGTCGCGTGTCTCACTGTTTTTTTTTCGACTTCATTCTTTGTACGGGTTTGTTTGAGTTCGATCGAAGACTTCTTTTTTATTTTCTCGCGATTGGAAAAAAAAAACATCGAAGATAAGCGAAGCGCGACGGTGTGATCGAAGACGGGTCACTTCCGGAAGAGATCTACCGTCCGCGCGAGGGGTTGTTTCTCGCCGTCAGTACAGCAGTGGCCCGGAGTTACCGACAATCGAGCTAAGCTCTGGGGAGGAAATAACCGGCCGGGTGACTCGACCGTCGAACGAGAAGATCCTCGTCAACCCGACGGGATAAATTGTTATTCTCGCACAATCGTTGCTGCAGGGCGCGAGTTTTTATTCTTATCAATGTTTCGCTTTGATAAGGAAGTTCACTTGTCGAATTTTTATTAAAAAAATGTCTATCCTCTCGTCTATAATTGGGTGTAGAATTGATCCAGCGGTAATTGTACTTTATTGTCACGCCTGTGTAATTGACGAGGGTTATTGTGATATTGCACGTTGATCCGTTTCACTGTTCTGTGAGGTGAGAAAATAATTTCGCCCATATGTCATCGCGCGCTGGGTGAAAGCTTCGAAGGTTCAACGAACCATGCGATACTAATACTAGTCCATTTAAATCCCCGTTTAGTAGTGCAAACGAGATCGGCGAAGCAATCACTGCATAGCTGTGTTTTGACAAATGAGCCATTCGACGTACAAAAAGTCCGCATAGTTTAATCAGCCGATTCTATCGGCATTGTTGACGAGACGTTCGATTCGCGATTTGTTTCTTCTATACAGGGTGTCTCAGATTGAGCTGTCAAGCTTTTATCTCGGAAAGTACGGATTGGGAAGAAAAGTGTTTCGAATGAAAGTTGTTCCATTTTAAGAGGGAGAAAATATAGCAATGGGAATTTGACCTTGGGTGTCAACCACCAAGGTCATATGAAGGTCAATTTACAAAATGAACGTTCCGAGTGCGTCATATCCATGGAACTTTTGTTATCAGTACGTCCGGCTATTTCGAGGACGGTCTCTGAATGCGGTTGTTTTCAAAATCACTTTTTTTTTACTTTTCGAGAAAAAATCATTTAACATTTTTTTTCGAGTTATCCTGTAGCAAAGATTTTTTTCTTTCATTCCTGTATGTACTTTTCTCGTAGACGTTTTGACAATAAGTTGGGAGTCATTGCAACCAGTATTCTTTTCAATTATCTTACCTTCAGTGACGATCCTTTCAAAGCAATTTTTAAAACTTCTTTTTTCAAAATCTACGGCATCGAGGAAAGTGCTTTGTTGATAATTCATTTATTGTTTAACAGTTTAGTTCATAACGATAACACAAATAAAAGAAATCGCGAGGAAAGTACATACACAAAAGCGAAAGGTGAAGAAATGTATTTTTCATCGAAAAGTAAAAAAAAAATCTTAAAAAATATTTGGGGGTGATTCGGATTGATACGAGGCACCTAGATTTTCCTTTTGGACGTCAGTTTCCAAGCGGACCGGTATGCGTGTAATTCGGAACCAAATTAATTAGCTTTATCGCATAGCCTGCAGCAGGCTCGTATTATGCCAATTCACACAATGTACGACCTCAATATAGGCGCCATTTCTCCGCAATTTTTTCGCTCTCGGGCAAACGGCAGCACGTGGCGGTAATACATACGAGTACGCACGTTTTAACAAGTCGTCGGCTCATTAGCCTACTTCGGGTCTGCCGTCAATAGTATTTCGCCCGTGCTCGGGACGCCTACCGCCAATTAGCCCTGTTAGAGAAAGAGCCTGCGCGATTATATTGTGTCGCTAAAATCTTTGACCCGACGCATGTGCATGCACCTACCACGATCCATCGGTACCATACGTGTATTGTGTTTCAAGCAGCAAGTGTGTGTGTGCGCGATTGTTGCATCATTAACTACAGAGCGAAAGTTCGCCGAGGGAGAAAAATTCCGGAGAGCCGGCATAAAGTCTTTTTTGAGTGGAAAAATGATGGAAAATTAGGGAATAAGAAGGAAAATAGCTGGAGTAAGAAAGAAAAAGAAAATAGTTGAGGAAAGAAAAGAAGAAAATAACTACGAGAACGAAAAAAATAGCTGAAAGAAACAAAAATAGCAGCGGGAAGAAAAGAAGAAAAAAATAGCTGCACGGAGAAAACGGGAGCCTCGAAGTTTAGAATTAATACTATGCTTCTAAAAAAAATATCATTAAATATCAAAAAGTATTGAATGGAAGATAAAAATTGTAATTATGGTATAGTAATAATGAAGAAATTTAAATTTCAACCTACGATATGGCACGTAAACTGATACAAATAATACACTCGATTCGGCATATTGTGATTTTTTGTAGTATTCAAAATATATTTTGCCCACGTGAATGGAACAATTAGTTTCCAG
The DNA here is from genome assembly GCA_963210295.1 of Ophion ellenae. Lineage (NCBI taxonomy): Eukaryota > Metazoa > Arthropoda > Insecta > Hymenoptera > Ichneumonidae > Ophion > Ophion ellenae. The sequence continues at coordinate 77,356,111 of OY723385.1, read as the reverse complement.
TGTTCTACAAAAGTACGGTATAAAGAGTCACATGTTACTAATAACTTCGTAATATTTTTCGCTATACGCCGAACATTTATGCTATGCGTATAGTGAGATCCATATGAAAATATAACTCGCGCCTATGCGAGAATAGTTTCAAATGTAATATGCACGCATTATGATTACTATACAGCATATAGGACTCGGGCCTATGCGAGAATAGTTTCAAATGTAATATGCACGTATCATTTTTACTATACGGTGTGAGAATGATTTTTACACTTCTATAACAACAAGTCTTAGAATTCCGAACTGGCAGTAAACTACTATACTTTTCTAGCACTGAATATTAAATTTCTGGCAACCAGTGTTAGAATTTGAGGCCGTATTTTTCTCCGTGTGGGCAAGAAAATTATTTTTAAAAAATTAACCACGTTTTTAAAACGGACTAAAAAGTAAAGCAATTTCTCCTGGCCCCATACAGATTTATAACCCAATACAGATTCCTAACCGCATACAGATTGTCTTGAAAATTTGTGATTGTGAATTTTTAATAGTTATGAAAATACTTGTAAGATTTAAAACGAAAAACTTGGGCAAATAATATGAACTGTTGTGTGACTTTTTTCAACGACAGATACTCCCTACACTCCTCACTAGTATTTATGCATGCGCCCCACGTTTTTCGTTTTAAATCTTCCAAGTATTTTCATAGCTGTCAAAAATTCACAATTACACATATTCAGGACAATCTGTAGGCGGTTAGGAATCTGTATTGGGTTATAAATCTGTATGGGGCTAGGACAAATTATTTTATACTTTTGAGTCCATTTTAAAACGGTGGTTAAATTTTTTTCATCTAAATAATTTTATTTTCTGCTTTTAAGTCTTGTGTGTATGAAATTTTGCTTTTCCTTCTTTAGGCGTCGCTTGCGTTGAGGGGTTGTTCTCCTTGACCATCGTAGAAATCGTCACTAATGCACTATTCACTATTAATATTATCATTATTGTTTAATTTTGTTCTCTTTCACTAAACTATATGTTTGCTTTCTTTATTTATTTTTTTCACAATTTTTTTCTCTTTTTTCTCTCCGTGACAAACTTGCCTATTTATTTATTTGTCTGTCATCCAGATCTGAGCTACGTTCAAAGTTTCAAGTCTCTAGCTCATACGGAAGTTAGTTTAAAATCGATTGCAAAATTTGTACCGAACAGACAAACAGACAACAAGCAAAGCGAGTTAATAAATACGTGGTAATAAAAAAGACAATAGCTGAGGGAAAAAGGAGCTTTTTCTTTTTCGAATAAAACGAATGGCAATTTTGTTTACAATCGTGAATTCTCAATTTTTGTTACGACAAAAATCATTATTTTCAAGGCAGTCAGAATGAAAAAAGACAAAGTTCATCGGTCTGGCCGCGATATGTCTATAATGGTTAGTTTGTCAGCGCTGGGGTTGTTGAAAAAAAAAAAAACAAAAGCTCCGTGAGGGTCGTTCCCGGTAGGCAGAACCGAGTGCAATTAAAGAGGCTTGGATCCTCCGGCCAAAAATTTCTTGGCCACTACGTTCGTGAATACGCCGATCGCGTGGCACAAAAGATAGCCTCTTGAGAAAACGGCGATCGCATTGTACTCGCGAGGAAGGGCCGCAATTTTTTGGCGCACGTGGTCGGGTCTTTGTGTTTGCGACGATATATACTGGTCTTGGATGTGCCAAATGTAGTTTTTTTTAGTCATAGCTGGGTATAATCAGGGTCACACGTATTCCGGGGTGAATTTTAGAGCCCCTTAGTATGCTGCTGTCACTATATCTACAGGCTGTCTCAGATCAAGTGTTCCAAGCTTATATTTAAAAAAGCCCGGTTCACAATGAAAAATGTTTGAAATAAAAGTGGTTTCGTTTCAAGAGGGACAAACGATGGCAATGTCAATTTGACCTTGAAAATAACGGCCAAAGCTATGTGAAGATCAACTTCGGAATTTTCACGGAGAACCCTTATTTTTATTGTGCATTGTTATACCTTAGCTCGGGAGCTTTTCAAAACACTACGAATAACTTTTGTTCAATCGAGTATTTGTTCAGTTATGAGACTGTTACTAGGGGCATTGCAACTTTCAAGTCTCACGAGCGATCAAATACTAGATAAAAAAATATTTATCCACCGTGTTATGAACAAACTCTCGAACTAAGCTATAGGAGGATACAACAGCAAATAAGGCTTCTAATTTAAAATGTCGAGGTGACCTTCACATGACCTTGGCAGTTATGTCCAACGTCAAATCGACGTCATATTCATCCCCTCTTGCAACGAAACAACTTTTATTTGAAACATTTTTCATTATAATCCGAACTTTCTGAAGTATAAGCTCGTAACCGTTCGTTTTTTGACACCCTGTATATGTGGAAAGGATATTTTGTAACCGTAGTATCTATGTAATGTTGGTCATTGTGGCATCTGGATTTTGGGGACCTAAAAGGATCTATATCCAGTTTGCTTAAATTTATTCAAAAGAGATTGCGAAACCAATGGCGTTTACATCATTTTCAGTATGGTTGCCTACTATAAGGCCGGTCCTCGGAGTCACTTTTTGCGCAATGCAAATAAACGAATTCTTACATATGTAACATACATTATATATATATATATATATATATATATATATATATATATATATATATATATATATATATATATATATATATATATATATATATATATATATATATATATATATATATATATTTATAATGTATGTAGAGGTTTCGCAATCTCTTTTGAATAAATTTAAGCAAACTGGATATAGATCCTTTTAGGTCCCCAAACCCAGATGCCACAATGACCAACATTACATAGATACTACGGTTACAAAATATTTGTGGTGGGCAAAATATTTTTTGAATACTACAAAAAATCACAATATGCCGAATAAAATGTATTATTTGGTTCAGTTTACGTGCCATATCGTAGGTTAAAGTTCAAATTTCTTCATTATTACTATACCATAATTACAATTTTTATCCTCCATTCAATACTTTTTGATATTTAATGATATTTTCTTTAAAAGCATAGTATTAATTCTAAAGTTCGAGGCCCCTGTTTTTTCCGTGTAGTGATTGAACGAAGGTTTTTTATTCGATAACAACTAATTTGACAAGGCTGTATCAAAAATTAAACTATTTTGCAAACAACTTTGCAAAAAATTCAAATTCCAATTTTTCAAAAATCTTCCTTCAATCACGAGCTACACTTACCTACTAACAGAAAAAAATTGGTTTTGTAATTTCAGATAAAGCTATCATGAGTTATCCTGACCACCACGCGGAACCCTTTTTTAGAGGTCTCCCGAAACCAGGTCCCACCAGTTGAATTTCGCAAATTTTTGGATGAAATTTTTCTTAATATTGTTAAAATGTTGCTCTCTTATGTGCTCAAAATTTCGAATGAAATAATTTATATAGCATATTTTTCAAAAATAGAGAAAACATGCTTTTTTTGGTTTCGACACCCACGTACCTTAAGAGGTATTTTCATTTTTCGACAAGTTTTCAAGTATTCAACACGTCCCATTCGCACCTTCCTAACACCCTGTATAAATGAATATAATGCATGTTACATATGTAAGGATACGTTTATAAGCCAAGTCCTCCCCCTTGCGCCCTTACCCGCTCGCTCGACACTAGGAAGAGGAGCTTGCCCGGACAACTGTGCGCCGGTCGATACACCTTGTTCGAAGCGCGGAGTGCAAACGGGCCGAGCCGACTGCGAACGCGCGGTCCACAAAATGATACGTCAGTGGCTCTTAAACGTACGCCGTGAGATGGCCGTGACGGTCACTCGCTCTTCTGTGTGCACTTTGCGCCGTCGTCACTCGCCTCGGAGAAGGTTCACTTGTTTTTGTTCGCACTCACGCACGTGTGTGTGTGTGCCTGTGTGTCTTTTCGGTTTCTTTAGACAGAGAGAGAGAGAGAGAGCGACAAAGAAGGAGAGAGAGAGAGACAAAGAGAGAGAGAGAGAATATTTTGATCGGGATTTTTGATGAATGGTAAATATTTGTCACGAGAAAGAGAGAGAGAGAGAGAGATGGAGGGAGAGAGAAAGGGATTTTGGTCTCGCTCGTTGACGAATGGTAAATTTTTGTCATGAGAGAACGTCAGGGAAAGTTGAAAAAAGAGATAGAGAGAGAGATGAAGAGGGAGATAGAGCCAGAGAGAAAGAGCGAGAGAGAGAGAGAGAGAGGGAAAGAGAGAGAGAGAGGTAAATTTTCGTCACGAGAGATCGTCACGAAAAGTTGCAGAGAGACACTCAGAAAGTGGATCTCGTTTGGGTTTGTTTGGGTTGTGGATAGACGTCAGAAAGTTCCTCTCGCGGTTCTCCTCGAAGTCGCGTTCACCAATCTCCATTTGCGGATCTCCACCTTTTGTCGGCTGTTTTGCTTTTTCTTCTTCTGTTTTTTGTTATCAACAGCAAACGTTGACAATCGTAAAAAAAAAAAACGATTGATGATCGCGACCTCGGCCGTGAAGGGTCCCAGGTCTGTGTGCGTTTGCATACGACGTGAAAGAAAAAGGTTCGACGCAGCAGAACGCACTCGCAGGAGAGCGCGCGAGTGGTCGATCGCGTTAGGCCAAGCGGGTGGATAATTTATGAGACTCGAATACACGCACGTGAGAGCTTGCGAACTGCCAGGGATAGGTAGAATCGCGCTCGCGAGGCCCTCGCGAGACTAGTTCCGCCGCTATTCACCCCTCGTTCCCACCATCCTTGGCCGCGCGACTCTTTGCCGTCCTCGCGCACACCCGAAGGATCAGTGGACTTTTCCGTGGGGGATTTGCACGAGACTAACAACGAGACCCGAAAACGAGGCCTAGAGGAGCTTGGGAAATCAATCGGAAGTACGATTGTCCCGTTGCTATGATGCGTTTTTGAATGTTTGCATTTGTTTGCACGGTTGTGCATTGATCGCCGAATTCATGCATTCATTTAATTATTTATCCATTCACGGATTCGGTTAATTTTCAATTCATCATTTTAGTTGCTATGACTTGTGGATTAAATAACTCATTTATCAATTTAAGCTGCTGGGAACTTCGAGCCTCGTCAGGACACTTCACTACTGGATTTATTTTATTTTTTATTTGAGCATTTTATTGATTTATTTTTTGATCAACGTATTTATTTTTTTTATTTTTATTGAATTTAGTCGATAAGTCATTTATTTGTTTAATCTTTAATTAATCTATTTAGTGTGTATAATTCATTAATTGAATTACTTATTTGTCTCTTTTAGGTGGTGAGAAACTTCAAGTCAATCAGGAAAATTGAATACTGAATTTATTTGATTTTTTTGTTCGCGCTTTTTATTGATTTACTTTTTAATTGACCTATTCATTTCTTCCATTTTCAGTTTATTTATTTATTCGTCACTCACTTATTTGTTTACTCTTCTGTTTACCAAATTAGTTTGTATGATTCATTTATTGAAACACTCGTTTATGCATTTTAGCTCCTGTGGATCGTTGAGTCTTATCATGAAACTCCACCACTGGATTTATTTTACTTTTCATTCACTGATTTTATTGATTTTTTTGAAAATGTATTCATTTCTTTGATTTTGAATTAATTGATTAGTTCAGTTATTTATTTGATCATTATTCAATTTATCAAATTAGTTCGTATCATTTATTGAATGAATTGCTCATTTATCTATTCCAGCTGTCATTAAGCATCCAGTCCATCAGGAAACCTTAACATTGAATGTATTCTATTTTTCATTTACGCATTTTACTAATTAATTTTTTATCAATCTGTTTATTGCAATTATTTTTAAAATATTTTGTTCTCGTCATTCACGTACTTGGTTACTCTTTTATTTATCAACTTAGTTTGTATAATTTATTAATGAAAGCACTTATTTATATTATGACTTCAAGTTCATCAGAAATTTTTAATACTGAATTTATTTTGTTTTTTTATTCATGCCTTTCGTTGATTTATTTTAAAGTAATTCTTAATTTATTTATCCGTAATGCACTTATTTAATTAATCTCCAATCAATTAATTTATTTTGGACAATTAATCATTAATTTATCAATTTGTTTTTCTATAACCTCTTTATTACTTTCATTTTGAATCAAGTTTTTTATTCATTCATTCACCATTCGCTTATTGGACTGTCCAATTTATCAATGGAGTTTATGAAATTTTTTAATCACACCCCTCATTAATTCGTTTTACCTACCGTTAAACCGAAAGTCTCGCCCCAAACTTCAATGGCTAAATTTTCGTTTTATTTTCTTCTTTATCGGAGTATTTGATTTAGTTTTTATCGAGGCATTATCCTCATGAATATTCTTACCAGGAACATCACTTTGGTGTCCTCCTCTGATTTTGTTGAACCTTTCTTGTGTGGAAATAGTATCAAAAACTAAGAGACACGTATTTACTTTTGTCGGCAGAAATACGGTTTTAAGGGGTGAAAGGCACCCTCGAAAATAGGGGTGTTTTTCATTTTTCGTCGATAACGTTATCGTTCTCATCTCCAATGTATGGTACACAAAAAATAAACATTGTTCCAATTTGAAATTTTGTAATATCTCGTACCGTTAAAACGTTTTCAATGAAAAACGAAAAACATCCCCATTTTTAGGGTGCGTTTCTCACCCCTTAAAACCGTTTTTCCGCCGATAACAAAAACATACGTGTCTCTTAGTTTTTGATACTTTTCCACATAAAAAAAGTTTCAACAAAATCGGAGGACACCAAAGTGATGTTCCTTGTCAGTCACGTTTCCTTCACTTCCAATTAATTCATTCAGGTCTATGAATTTATTTCTTTGTCGATTTATCCATTAATTAAAAAAATGTTCGAATGCCTCATACCTTTACGCATTAATTTGCGTATTTATTTCTATTTACGTTCTCAATAATCGTCTCATCGTCACTCATCAATTCACTTGTTCGTTCGACTCCCAGTCGAGCCGAATGTCTCAATCACCCTCGCGAAAGGCCACTTCGAAATGGTCCGCGTTGTCGCGGCGCAGCTCTCGTCGGTGCGATTATTCCACAATACAAAACAACCGAGTATATGTGCGCGCAATAATATCACCGCTCTGTTATAGCAGAGGTGGCGGCGGCGGCGGCAGCGGTCGCGGCGGCGTTATCGAGCGACCTCGACGATGCGTCCAAGCTTTTACGACATCGATGCAATAACCGACTCGTGCGTGAGGCGCACGTGTACACGAATATCATCACAAGCGGAAAATGGAAAATAAATTTTTCTTTTTTTTTTTTCTCGTTAACACGAAAGTGTGGAAAATGTTCATTTCTCGTCATTGACGATCTGACTGTGATAGGTACAAAGGGCGCCGATAAGGAAGCGGGACGTTGGCGAGGTCCAGGATTCAGTGATAAGCTCCGGCTCGGCGTACGCTGACCTACGTCACTGAGAGAGCACTGACGCTGCTCGTACTACTACGGCCCGTCCCGCGAAATGGAGAACGACAGGACGAGGAAAAGATTTTTATATAGGGGCTATTCTAGCTCAACTCACACATGACTATTTCCCTCACCATTGTTCATTATAGACTTCCATGGTGGAAAAAAAACACAAGTTTTTTCCAATTTTTTTTACCCTTCTCCGGCTGCCCAAAATGAAAAGTCCACTTGGGCCATTTTTTTAATTCTCAAAAGAATTTCGATACGTTCAAGACCTATTTTGTGCATTTTTCACCAGAGCTCAACTTGTGCTTCCGATATTTACTATTTTTTTTTGTGCAGTTTCAATTTTGGGGATGATTATTCGACAGGTTGGAAGTCTGTAGAGTATTTTTTCGGTCGTGGAAAAAACGTTGTATCAAGGTTTCGGGTTTTTGTCGGAAGGGAATGGACCAATCTTCGTTATATCGAGGTTCGACTGTGTATATATATATATATTATATAGGGTTATTATATATTATATATATAATATATAATAACTATATGCACACGCGTATATATATAGGGAGTGAAATGGAGTGGAGCAAAAAGGGGTTGAAGTGCAGAGTGTTGGAGAACCGAGTAAAAGGGGCTTCTTGATATAAAGTATAAAAAATTGTTTACGTCTCTGCTCACAGTATTGTATGTTTGGTTCCAAGGGCGAATATAAAATGTGCATTGGGCAGTTACTTGCCTGTGTGTGCGTGTGTGTCCATCGAGAGGGAGAGAGAGGGAGGGAAGAGAGAGAGAGAGAGAGAGAGAGAGAGGAAAGGACTGATTGAAATTGAAGAAATGAAGATTGAATATAAAAAAAATTAACAATATAAGTTGCGACGAGATAGAAAATAAAATATAAAGGCAAAATAAAACAGCGAATTCAAATACAACCTAAAACTTGACATTAACGAAAAATAAATTAAAAACCTGTAATTAACTTAATAAAGTTGATAAAATAAGACGAGACGAAATAATATTAACAAAAGTTCATCTATATTGGATCAAACATGTGTAATGATATGAGAATGAGAAATAAACATGGAAATCCAATTACTTCTAATAGTCAGGTGTCAAAAGAAAAAAAGGGAAAAGGGACAAAGAAACAAGTGAAACCAAAAGATAGAAAGAGAGAGAGAGAGAATGTTTTTTATTTCGTACTCTGTATCTAGTCCTACCCAAGAGTACCGTGTATGTTAATACATGGTGGGTATATGATCGATAAGCACTTTTATACAATAACTCTAACCGTATGAAGTAAGAGTAGAGTTAAACTAAAACTGTATAATAACCATAATAGTAATATTAATACATACAAACAACAAAATAAACATAATACTGAGGTTGATTTAGAGTGTGGGGGGGGGGGGGGCAGAAAGATTGGATTATATAATGTTTATTATTGCTTAGGAGCAAAAGCCCCGCGAGCATACGATCCTTATGCATCGTGCCGTAAAAAATAAAAAATGCAAGATAAGAAAAAAGTGGCTTTATAAAAAAACAAAGAAAAATGACTTCACATAAAGAACATAAAAATCAAGTAAAAGAAAAAAAAAGACGAAGATTAAAAACGCAACGAAAAAAAATGTCATACAAAAAGCAAGAAAGCGAAAAACAGAAAAAAAGACTGAGGACGAGGGCGCTAAGGCTAACCTTAGCCTTAGGCAGAGGCATGCCAAAACCGGGTCCGTATCCTGCATATGCTCGTTTTACTATCCGTTTTACTATTTTTCTTTTTTTCATCGCAATGCCCTGTTCTATTGTTTAAGGTAGTTCCTCTGCGAAAATCTCAACCAAAATTTTACATACCATGTTCATGTTTAAAAGATTGATAATTGGTTTAATTAGTAATGAATAAAATTAAAAACTACGCAATATTGACTCGGTACTAGTAGATAATACGATGGATATCATTTATTGCCGTAAAATATATTTTGTATTGTGTTTTTGATCGACCATTGCCAGTCAACTTTTTGCCGGGACTGTCCAGGCTTTGCCCCAATTGTTTTTTTTCCAGGCTTTGCCAGGCTTTGCACCAAAATTGTGAAGGCTTCTCATGGTTATATCTTGGAAACTAGATGGTGAATCATTCTCATTTTTTTTTCACATTATTCGTGATATCTTACTGTAGCTTATCCTCGTTTGTTATCAATTTCTTAATTTTAGTTTTGACGGTAGAATTAACGATGCTCTGTTTGCCCATCATAACGCATTTGTTACGTGTAAACCAAGCCAACTTTAAGTGTAAATATCTCAGCTTTGGGGTGGTCAAACTTATTCAAATTGGACAGATGTTTGGATAATGTATTAAATAACGTATATGTCAAATTTCAACAATTTCTTAATTCAACTCTTATGTGGAGGTACTACCTTAAGGCGAAGGGCTTCTACGCAAACATGGTGTTAAGGTCGTGGCCGATAGGAAACAGGCGGACGAATAGTTGTCCGCGCATACAAACGAGATGAACCGCGCTGCCATCTAGTGCAAACTGCACGCAGCTCCCCGACTCCCCGCCGCCTACCGCGGAGTCATAGATGTCGGCTCATGGTCTTTGCGGAGGGAGGAGGTGGAGAAGTAAATCCAGAGAAGGGACAATAAAAGTAAAAAGAGGACGGCGGTGTCTGTGTTTGTGTACATCGCTCCTTCAACATTTTTAAAGGGGCCGTGCCGGACCAAGAACAGTAGCCAAATTGGGATTGACATGATATTATATAAGCCCGATGAAATTTTTTGAAAAATGTTTACCCTTAATTTATAGCCGAGGATTGTATTGATTAAGGATAAAAGTATGCGTACTATGCATATATTCCGGACAAAAATTCGAAAAAGTTCCGGAACGATTTTTTATGCCATTTCGCCGATAGTTGACATAAATGATTTTAATAAACGGCATTTTGAAGGGGAGGAATTCACCTTCATTCCGTTTTTTTTTAATTTTTACAATTTTTTTAACGACTGGTACCCTTTTTCGAAAACGACCATTTTTCGCCTTTTTTTGTTCCTTTTCGGGTGGACCCGTTTACAGACAAAAATTTTTTAATGCATCTCTTTGACCGGAATCATAGAGGGAGAAGCTCAAGCTTCAATTTTGGTTTTTCAAAGCTTCGTACGATTTTGTAAAAATATATTTTGATTTAAAAAAAGAGACAATTTGAAGAAAAAAAAACGTGTAACGTGAAAACGACGAGGATTCAAGGGAAACCTCAAGATAATAAAAAGTTGGATCGATTTTCATTGAATTCGCGAACATTTTTTCACATTTTTCTCAAATTTTCTTTTTTACCTATTTTCGGTAAAAAAATCCGATGATTTAATTACCCTAACTCGAGAACTAAGGGGTTTGTGGTAAAATTTTAAGAGAGGAAAAAATGGTATTTCTCCTCTCTTAAAATTGAATCGGTTGAAAGCAATCGATTGACGTGATTAGAAAACTAAAATTTTAAAGAGGAAAAAAACGTCGAAAATTATCTGAAATAATTATATTGCGTCGAAAATAGAAAAATACAATTTTTTCCTCTCTTGAAACTTTACCACAAACCCTTAGTTCTCGAGTTACGATAATTAAATCATACGATTTTTCACAAAAAATAGGTGAAAAAAAAATTTCAAAAAAGAAATCTGAAAAAATTCTCGCGAACCCAACGAAAGCCATTTTAACTTTTTACTATCTTGAGGTTTTCCCTGAATCCTGGTCGCTTTTGCATTACACGTTATTTCTCAAATTGTCTTTTTTTTAAATCAAAATACCTTTAAAAAAAATCGTACGAAGCTTAAAAATAAACAAAATTGGAGCTTGAGCTGCCCCCTTTATGATTCCAGTCAAAGAAATGCGTAAAAAAATGTTGTCTGTAAACGGGGTCCACCAGAAAAGGAACAAAAAAGGCGAAAAATTGTCGTTTTCGAAAAAAGATAGTAGTCATGAAAAAATTGTAAACAATTAAAAAAAAAATGAAGGTATATTCCTTCCCTTCAAAATGACGTTTATTAAATTCATTTATGTCAACTAACGGCGAAATGGCATAAAACATCGTGCCGGAACTTTTTTGAATGTTTGTGCGGCAACTTTTCACCGGTAGTGTACATACAGAGTGAAGTGAAACAACTGGGTAAACGGGCCGGTTTTGTTAGATCAACGGAAACACCTTTTTCTTCCATGCCAAGCTTAAATTTCTTTATGATGTTGAAGTTCGCATCGTTGGAGTGCAACTGATTTTTTTTTCTCTACTTTTCATATTATCCTGATACTTTTTTTCGATTTGGGTTGTGGGTCTTGCCGTAACGATTTTGGAAAAAATGGCTTGAATTTCGTAACTCGGAGCCGTAAAAAAACGGGATATTAATAAGAAACGTTAGTTTTTAGTCAGTTCCAAATATGTTAGTTTTAGCTAATAACATTTGAATGTTACGTAAACTGATGTTTTCCACAAACAACATTTGAATACTAGTTTTAACCAACATTCTAAAAAAATGTTAAACCCAAACAAACTCGAACAGTTTCAATTAATTCATTTCGTTAGAATTGAGTTTCTTGGGGCTCTGTTAGTTAAAGTTATTCAGTTACAACGAGTTCTAACTAACATACAAATTTTAGTTACTTTTAGCTAACAACATTTGAATGTTCGATAAACTAATGTTGAACGTTAGTGAGTGTTACTTTAAGGGGTTAGGCCACTCTAGAGGCCGAAAAAATAGGCTTCTTGGGGATTTTTTTTCTTCAGAAATCGAGATTACAAAAAGGGTGTTTATCATACTTATCAGTGACAGTATACAATGATTTTTTTGAAGCGATTAATTTCAAAATGGCGGCTGTGTAGCGTTTATCTCAAAACTGCATTTTTTAATTTGGCCAGAAACTTAATTCAGAAAATTTTCAACCAATTTACTTGAAATGTTGAATATATCTTGAAAAATACATTATTTATGGAAGTACGTAGGATTTTTTTATATTGCATAGTTCATTTGTTATTAACAATTATCTGACGATTTTTTAGGCAAATTTTTCACTTTCCAAAAATTTGCCTAAAAAATCGTTAGTTCACTATTGAACTAGAAGATTGTTCAACAAAACAAAATATCCAAGCTCATATCTCGGAAAGAACGAATTATAATAAAAAGTGTTTCAAATAGAAGTTGTGTCGTTCCAAGAGGGGGCAGAAATGGAAAGGTCAATTTGACCTTGGGTATAACCGCCAAGGTAACATATGAAGATCACCATCGAAGTTGACCTTCGTATGACCGTGGCAGTTATACCCAAGGCTAGATTGACATTGTCATCTCTTGCCCCTCTTGAAATGAAATAACTTCGATTTGAAACATTTTAATTATAATCCGTACTTTCTGAGATATAGGCTTGTAACACTCTATTTGAGAGGCCCTGTATGAATATTTATTAACATTTACGCAGAGGGTGAACTTAATTGCAAGGACATTATTAACTTGTATATGATTTTTTTTAATAGTAAAGATTCATTTTGTCATTACCTTATTATATACATATTCTTAATGGCACATATGACACACACCTACGTATGTATTTTTTTTTCTTTTTAAAAATACCTTTTGATAATATTTATTTCAACAAAAGTAAAATAACTTTATTTCATATAAAAAGTGAAATATAAAAAAAAAATTGCGTTTTATCCTCATATAGTGATCAAATTGAAAATGAAAATGAAAATGATCAATGAAAAAATTGCCTTTGATCCTCATATAGATCCAAATATAGTGATGATTTTCAACCAACAGTCGGTTGGATACAGTTCCGTGGTGATCGACTATTTTTATCAATATAACGTTTCGCTGTCGAGTCTCTGCCGATAAAAAAACATTAAAGAACTCTGCGCCGCGTTTGTCAATTCGACAGGGACATTGTGGCCCGCGGGATAAAAGAGAAACAAAGAAAAAGAAGGCGCAAAAAATCGGAAGCCCAGTTCCAGATGGAACGAGAACAAAATCAAAGCACCCGGGGGAATAACGTTCGGTGTGTACTAATGGGTTCGCTTTAATCTGATTTAAACATTCGTATAGAAGATAATTCGATTCGAGTGGTGGTCGAGTTTTCATTGCGGATACGTCGGAAAAAAATTAAATCGTGTAGGTTCGATTTTTTAGCGATTTGCAGAGCGTGCTCTGTAGGGGACAGAAAATGATAGCGAACGATCTATGTGAGTGTCGACTTGAATTTTTTTCATCGTTTTACACTCTTTTTTGGGTTGATAAACAAAATCAATTTTGACCACCATACTGAAATAAGTAATATTTATATTTGTAATCATTTTAATCGTAGGTTCCACTGTATGGGGTCTTATTGGCCCTTATTACATTCCCCGGCGTACTCCACTAGTCATCCTCTGGTCATATTTGTAATCTAATATATTTCAATGGATTGAGAATTTACACTTATATTTATATTATTCGTAAATTATGTCTACAATATAATTGATGTATTTATCATATTGATAATAATTTTCGAATGTCAAACTGAAATAGGTAATATTCATATTTATAATATGATATATTTTATTATAGTTATCATTTATATTATTTACGAATTATATTTATCATGTAGTAAAATAAATACTCAATAATCAAACAGATCAAGTAAAATAAATAATTTACGACAATAAAATTAATATTTTAAAATAAATTATTTATTTTTTGTATTCACGTTACTTACACTTATATTTATATTATTTATTAATTATGTGTGCAATGCAATAAATATATATCTTTATTATATTGATGACTTTTTATCTTCAAACTAAAATAAGTAATATTTGTATTCACAATATGATATATTTTATTATAGTTGTAATTTATATATTTTCACTCTCACATTATTAATAAATTTAATTTATAATACAATAAATAATTACTAAATAATCAAACAAATATTTTTCGTCAAATAAAATAAATAATTTACGACAACAAAATTCGTAAATTAAATAAATCGTAAATAAATAAGTCGTAAATAAATCGTTTAAAAATAAAATTAATAAAAAATTAATAAACAATCGTACGGTCTCTGTTTTTAGTTTTTCGAAAACATTTTCTCAATATTCAGCACTGAACAAGTTTCCCCAAAATCCTTGGCTCAAATAATTTAGACAAGAGCTCGTCCGCGAATAAATATTTCGAGGTGCCGTCTTCGCTTTTTTCGTCCCCGAACTAAATTCTTTGGAATGTATTTTTCTCCCTGAAGCACAGAAGCGACGATATTGCTCGCCGCACTCGCGTCCAAACGTTGCGGCCTACGGGCATCGTGGTAAACAAAAAAGAAAAAAAAAGCACAGGACAAAATAAAAAAAAAACAAGAAGGACCGGGAGAGTGAAAAAAGCAGCTGCGAATGTTGCGGGACTTTAATTAAAAGCGCTCGCGGTAGTTCTCGAGACCGAAAACAATGCAGTGCTCTATCTCTCGTGGCAGTTGACAGTTTCACCACTGATATTGGACACCGTAAGCGTTTCTACGTTCAAACGTTTGCAAGAGCGAGAGAGGCAGAGAGGCAGATAGAGAGAGAGAGTGAGAGGGAGTGAGAGAGAGGGAGAGAGAGAGAGAGAGAGAGAGAGAGAGAGAGAGAGAGAGAGAAAGAGGGAAAGAGAGAAAAACATTGCTGTACACACACGTCAATCGCGAATCGTGCCGCAAAGTCCAACAAAACGTCGCGCATCAAAAAAAGCCTTCGATCTTTTTTCTCTCCCTTTTTTCCCTTTTCCACCGTACCTTGCCAGCATTGCTGATACGAAAGCTTTGTTTTTTCTTTTTGTTTGCCGACGTGTCTGTGCGAATAAAACCTCGCTCCGGAAACGTGTACTTGCTAATGGAGAGTACGCCAAAAGAACAAAATCCCCGATTGATGTATGACGGAGCACTTCGTTCGACGCTTTCATTTCAATTTATTCACCGCTAACCGCCGAGGCTCGGCTGACAAAACTCGTGATTTATTATATTCGTGTCTCGGATGATAAAGTAGGTGTATTTATTAAATAGCCAACAACAACAATAATAAAAGTTTTTATTATAATTGTTATTATTATTATCGATATACATATAAATGTGTAATCGACCAATTGATTATAGGGGAGACCGGGGCAAAATGGTATAGCGGGGCAAAACGGTACCGGGGCAAAACGGCACTGGGGCATAATGGGATCGGGGCATAATGGGATAGCAAAAAATGAAGTTTCTTGGGTGCTTGATTTGGGGCAAAATGGGATAGGGGCAAAATGGGACACACAAAAATGAAGTGTCGCAGCCCGCTGAATTTGGGGCAAAATGGGATGACAGGAAAATTCATGCTTCGGCTCTATGAAAGAGCTGTTGAAACATAATCTAATCTAAATGGTGCTTGTGGTTCGTTTCAGTCCACATATACGCAGATAATACGGACTGACCGATATATTTGTCGACACATATCCGTCGATTTCATGGGGAGCGGCGGTCCTAGTTTCATAAAACAATTTACGTAAAAATTGACAAGAGTTAGATTTTCATCAATGGCTTGAAAATCAGTATCAGTAACGTGCAGTTGGCAGAAAATAAATAAATAAAAAAACAAAGAAAGATAAAAATTTAAAAAAAACCATAAATTGCGCGCGTCAGATTATAAAAATTACTTGATTATTTAAATAATTAATAACGACAAAGAAATTGTACCAATCGAATAAGAAGGCTCAAATAACAATTTACGTCAAGTTTGGTACAGTTCTGACCGCAGAATCAAAAGTAATTGTTTAACAAACTTTAATAACAAATGAAAAATTAGTATTTTTTTGAATGTTGAAGTACTTAAATTTATTGGATTCAACGAATCCTGACGAGCCGAGCACGAACTGTTGTTGTAAAGTCAAAAATAATAATAATTGTTTAAGCGATTGAGTTAACAAATAAAAATTGTCGTCTTCTTTAATGTTAAATTACTACGATTAATCAAATTTCAACGAAATCGAACGAGTCGACCTTGAAACATTGCCTTAACCGCATGTCCAATCATTATATTTGGTCAAACAATGAATATCAAAAAATCAATTGAAGTTTTAGACTGCATTAATAGTCATTAATGCATTAATAGACTACACCAAACTTGCGAAGATTCTAACCGAATGATAAAAAATTATTATTTAAACAATTTCATTAACAATTAAACTGTTCGAATCGAATTGTTACGCTCGATTAACAATTTCCAAAAAATTTGAATGAAGAATAAATATTTGAACAATTCAATTAACAAATGAAAACCGCTGCAGTCTTTAATATTGATAAATGATTACGCGTAATCGAATCTCAACGATATAAAATGAGTCGATATCAAAATACGTCTTTAAAAATATGCTAATTAATGCAATTTAGTTAAACGATAAATATCAACAAACTTATCGTATCACCTGGATTGTTAAGCTCAATTAACATATCCATTGTTTTATTGAATGCATCGGCCGTAGTTTCGTGAAAAAATAACTATTTCCACAAAATAGAACTTTTTTTCATCCGCCATATTGGATTTTCAGTTTTTAGTTTTTCATTCCAAACTCCTATCCTCAATTCATGAAATCAATGTCTTATGTTTTTATTCGTTATCTAAACGATTACGTATTTATTCATCTATCATTATTTCGCAACAAAATCATGAGGTACATTTTATTGTTGTTGAACCCTAGTCAATGTTATTTTTGTTTAGCAGTGAGACGCCATACGCGTCCATTGTGAGTCGTTTTTATATTTGTAACTAATCTAATCTAAAAGATTCGTTGTAATTCATGCGAGAAATGGGCCCACTATTCATGTGCCCATGCTGACGATAACTTAATCGAGTACGTTTGCGACAATTGTGCCGATAAAAATTAGCTTAGTTAAACAAGCAATGAAAATTAAACATTGCCACCGTTAAATTATAGTATCGTAAGTAGAGTGTGACCCAAATATCGTGTAACATTAAATAAAACCTGTTTTCACTCATTTATTACCCCTCGTTTTTTACCCCTGCATTTCTTTCGTTTCTGCATCGAATTATTCTACTGTCCCATTTTGCCCCAACCGCCTCTTTCTGAGGAGCCTGATTTTCTCCGGCCCATTTTGCCCCAGTCCCGTTTTGCCCCAATGACGTATTTTCCAGCAGTGTTGATTTTCACTATTCCATTTTGCCCCAAACCCGTTTTGCCCCGGTCCCATTTTGCCCCGGTCCCATTATGCCCCGCTATACCATTTTGCCCCGGTCTCCCCTATATATATATTTGTGAATTTGATAAGGTTTGTTTGGGTTATTAAGCGGTCTGCGGAAGCTTGAAAGTTGAACAATATGATTCTTGTATTACAGGGTTCTGTAGCTAAGGGTCTGACTTTAATTCGCAACAAAGATTTTGTCGGGATTCCAAAAATTCCTCGAATTATGATAATTTTGGTGAAGGAACAGATTTTTTAATCGTTTTTCTCGATTATTTTTTAGACTTTTCACATGTAAAGATTTTCACTTAAATTGGCAACAACCGTCTTGTAGAAATGCCAAAAATTGACCGAGATATGACAATTATTGTGAATGGTCAGATTGCCCATTGCGCTCGGCGAACCGCCCTGCGCGGATTTATCCTCATTTCTATTGCCTTTTTCTCGAACACTCTGTTTTATGAAACCGTACAAGTCGTATCTGAAAATCTATCCATTCGATTGACTTCAAATTCTCACGGAGCATAATTTATAACATTTTCTATCGTGGGACCAGATGTTTTTCCATATGTGCATCCCTTTGTTATTAACAAATAATTAACGATGCTTTTTTTTCTCTAAAATCCAGCATTTTTTTTCTACAGCTTGCCATTTGGGTAATTGTCAAAATTTTACAAAAGTATCCGGTCATTCGGAAGTTTTATTTGTACACGAAAAGCGAATTTTTCTTCTTTTTCTTTTGAGATAACCACCTGCAGCGATTCGGCCTGCAGCAACGGCGGTACTTTCTTGACATATTAATTAATTGGCAGTGTATGAACATTAAAAAAACGGCAAGACGATTAATGAATTGTGTATATAAAAGCCCCGACCTGGGCATCCCGTTACTGTCATGAGAAAAAAATGTTGAAAATCGACCTGATTTTTTTGGGGCCCAAGTTTATGCAGACCCATTGACGATAGGCAACGGTATTTACGAAGGAAGGGTTTCTTGTCCCTTTAATCCTGTTGAGTGGTCTATTACTGAACTTTCCGGGGATGTGCGTGACGAAGTGCAATAGAACAACGTGACCACACGTGTTCCGTTCGCCAAAGGCCAAACGTCCACGTGTGTCACTCTCGGTCATTATAGGCACATAACATCGCAGTATATCGCAGTAGAATGGGAAAAAGTTTTCCGTCTACTGGATTGATATACCCGCGTGCCTTTCATCGGATTTTGCGGTTTTACGTAATGGAGGATACATCGACTTGGCATTTGCCCTCGGGTTTGTTGATGGCTTCTATGTAGCTCCTAAATGAAGCCGCAGAGAGGGGGGTAGTGTGTGTGAGTGTTTGTGTGGGGGGGGGGGGGGGGGGGGGGGTGAAAAAAGCTTGACCATGAGATTCATCAAGCAGTTTACGGGGCAGTGCACGCTTAAGGGGGGGGGGGTATGGCATTTTTTTGGCGTTCTTATTTTATTTTGTCATATGAATGCTTTATGGGCCTGAAAATTATTCTGTGAAAGTATATGAAAAAAACACTCATTCATTGATGCTCACTTTTTTATTTTCTAGTGTAGAAATCTTTGAAACTTTCAAACCCGTTTTTCTCACACTTAGCATTATCAAAGTCGGTGAACTCTCTAGCTCAAAATCTACTGCGCCGATCCTTTCGAAATTTTACACCCTCTTTCTGCACATAAATTCCGAGGTAACGCTGTCGAGATTTTTATTTTTTATAATTTCGATTTATTTTACAATAACAAAATTTCCAATTTTTAAAATAAGAAATCGGTATTTGGACTTCTAAGTGTAACGAAAAATTAAAAAAATAAATTTAAAAAACCGACCAGCGATACCTTGAGGAACTTATCAGCCAATAAAATCTGATGATGATCCAGTGATCAGTTATGCGGTTCACCGTAATGTAACTTTTTTTTCGGCGTCTGCGAAGATTTGGTGTCAATGGCTCACTTCTGCATGATAATTAATGCAAATTTTACAGAATATTCTTCAAATGTCCTTTTATTATATACTAATTACGATTTTTTATAGCGAATTAACCTTGACCCCCTCCCTAAAGGTTGTTACTGTTGATGATGCCCTCAAGTTGGGATCCAGCAAATTCCAGGCATAGCACGCCGCGGTACAGAAGGATTTTAAGTCGTAGTTTGTTCGGCACGTAGGAATACGATAAAGAGAGAGAGAGAGTAAGCAAAAAGCGAAAGGGAGAGAGAAGGAGTGAAAGAAAGAGAAAAAGGAAGAAAGAGAGAGAAAAAAATCGCAAAACTGTTCACGAATTTTCCTTTCTTGTGAGAGATAACCCACGACGTAATATTCCGTTGTGGGGACTGATAGCACCGCGCTCGTGACAAAAAAGCACAGAAAGCACCCGGCGAAAACAGGCGCCGTGCGGTTTTTAATATCCCCTACACTTCCGGTCGAGAGAAAACGCAAAAAAAAAATCTCAAGCTTTCGAGGAATAGTGTACACGTGACTGGAATTCGACAGGGATTTTTCTCTCTGACCCCCTCTCCCTCACTCTCATGACGTCGCGTGTTCGCTGTTCGTAAGGGTGGAACAGCCGAAAGTTTCAGCGGTAATAAATAAAAAGTGTTCGTTCATTGGCCATTATCTTTTCCGAGACAAAGATACGCGGGTGCGAAGGATGCGCGTCGCTCGGACGATGAAGAGATATTAGTTAGGAATGGAGTACATGGGCTCCTGGTTGGAAGCCGCTTATCTAAGGGTTGAGACGGGGCTGGGTCCTCGATAATGCGACGATCGGATATGGTTAGTCACGTTCGATCGTGCTCCGCTCTCATCTTGCTTTTATCGCTTTTACCTCCCTCCCTCGCCTTTGCTATCTACCCCACCCCCCCCCATATTCCGTCTTTCTCTTTTGTTCATTTTCTTTCACCAGAGCTCCGAGTCTCTTGTTCAACGCGGCTTGACCTCGAATCCTCTTTGTTTTTCTTCGGCCTGTCGATAAAGAGATGAAAAGCTTACGATGGCAATAGCACACGATTGGAAAACGAAATATCAATAGATTGTATTCGAACTGTCTCTAAGAGAAATAAAGCGAGAGATAGATTAAAAAAAACGCTGACGAATTATGGCGCATAAAAAATACATATACACAAATACCCACACATGTATACCAGTATATATATGTTGTGTGGCATATGGACCGCCTGCTGGCAATGGATGGCGTTATATGGACTATTTTCTCGAATTGAACGTTAGCAATTCATACGATCCGTTGAGTCCCACTCAAAGGCCATGTGACATTTGTCTGACGCGTTAACATCATCTCTTTTGGGTGACTTTACAATGGCAAGTTTCGTTCCAGATAAGTCACATTTGCGGCAAGTTATGCCCCGTTATTTCTTGGCAAAGAAAATCGGTCGCGAAAACTCATCGTTCGCTAGAGAAAGCATATACCGAACATGGCACGTCGAGTAGAAAGTACAAAGAGTGCTTTCGCTGTTTTAAAAGTCGTGATTTCTCTATGGACAACAAGGACTGCGGAAAACCACTCGCAATGGAGAATCGCAATGACAAGTTGATTTTGCAGCACGACAACACCAGGCCCCATGCTAAAAAAGGCTATTTTCACTTTTTTTTGTAGGTTTATATTATAGATATTGATATCAAAGTTGTTACACTTAAGGGTTAACCCCACTTGCGATTTTGAAAAAATGGATTTTTTTTTATTGCATTTTTTTGAAGTATAAGTATCTGAGAATATGTCCTGAAAATTTCAAGTCGATCCGAACAAAATTGACTGAGATATGAGCGTTGAAAGAGAAGAATCCGCGTTGAAAGAGCGTTGAAAGAGAAACTTTAAACGCGTTTTTCTCAAAATGGCATTTCTGAAGTCGGTGACCAAGATTACTCGAACACTAATGAACCGATCTTCTTGAAATTTTGCAGGCTTATTTAATACATAAAAATGTAGTCTTTAATCGTTCGATTTTTTTTTTCGAAAAAAAAATGGCCGTTTTATAGCCAAAAAACGGCCATTTTTTTCGTTAAAATCGAACCATTAACTTTGACTGTCCGCCATTTTGTGAAAAATGAATATTTTTTAAAATCCTTCGATTAAAGACTAGTTTATACTTATATTTGACTAAATCCTTCCGCATTTTTTTTTCAGATGATCCACTTCGCCGCAATGTTGGTCACCGCAAACCGTGTATATAAAAACATTATTCCATTGACGGCCATTTGCCACTAAACAATGTAATATTTTTCAATAAAAAAAAATACTGAAAGTTCTTCAAGATGTGTTCTTATAGATGGTATATTGATCGATTAAAAAAGTTTTGTAGTTTTCTTTAAAAAAATTCATGAAAAAGGCCTTTTTTGCGCTACAAGTGGGGGTAACGCCTTAATAAATACACTTTCGAAATACATAAAAAAATACTGGAAAAAAAATACTGGAAAAAAAAAAT
>OY723385.1:77271562-77329062 GCA_963210295.1 Ophion ellenae | reverse complement strand
GCGATTACTTTGACCCAGTTGCGCGGTCAACAAATTGAAGGAAACATGGCCGAGGGCTTGAAGTCCATTAAGGGGTCCGGAAGGTCAGCGAAGTTTTTTTTATCGTCCGAATTTGTTTGGGTTGCAAAACGATTTTTGCTGAATTTATGCAAAATTTTCCGACAGTTTTGTTTTAATTTTTTTTTTAACCGACCAACTCAAAACGACTTTTAAAGTCCATTAAGTGGGTTGAGAAAATCGGCGAAAGTGTCAATCACTGACGCACTGGGCTTAGTTTCACGATTGTTGTGTTGAAAGCAAGGTTGCGAATCGCGAACTTGTACGATCGTTGGCGACCAGTTGCAGTGATGCGAGTCAACTGTTTCCCCACGTGTCACTTGTCGCGAGCATAAGCGCTCTCGATCGATTCCTCGAGCTTTCGCCTTCGTCGTCACGATCGTGCTGCCCCTGAATGGCGCTTTATTTTCAAAGTCCTGCAATTGACTAACCTTTCCTCGTCCCTCTTTATTCCTGATAGACTCAATTTGAGGAAAATCGATAAATATTGAAGAGTACTTCTTGCTTAAGGGGTCTGCATAACGTTAAAATATCGAGAAAAAAAAAACAATTTTTTTATAGCATAGTTTTGTAGCCTAGGATCTTAACTTTAATGAGCAACAAAGATTTTCTAAACATTCTAAAAATTGATCACGTTAATACGATTTTTGTTTAGAGTCAGATTGGCCACTGCGCTGCGGCCGACCGCCTCGCTGCGATTTACCCTTTTTTATATTGCGTTTTTCTCGAACAATGTTTTATGTAACAGTGCAAAACATGTCTCAAAATCGATTTGTCTGATTCACATCAAATTTTGACAGAACATAGTTTATAACATGTTCTATCATATGACCGGATAATTTTTTTTATATGTCCATCTATTTATTAACGCAAATATTGATTAAAGTTGTTTTTTCAATCGACAATCAAACTTTTTTCTACAGCGTGCCATTTTCGTAATTTTCAGAATTTCAAAAAAGTATCTGGTATCACGAAACATTTATCATTATACTGAATGTGCATTTTTTAATTTTCCTTTCAATTTATTATGCATTTATTGTTGATTGTGATTCTTTGTTGGAATTTCTGATTGTTATTTTTTTCATAGTTTATTATAGTATTTTATCAATTAATTGTTATTTTATTTCTTTTTCTTCTTCTTCTTCTTATTATTATACATATATATGTATAACTCAAACAAACCTAAACAAAAAAGTCTCGTACTTACCATAAATGTATTGTTATTTGTGGTCCTGTGTTAGAGTTTACTATTATTTTTTTTTCTGCATACATTATTATAGTGATTTATCAATGAATCATCTCTTTCCGTCTAAGGTAGATTATTACTATTATCGATATAGTATTTTTTGTTATTATTTTGTCAACGTTGTTATCGTATAATTATTTTTATCTTATAATTATAGGTATAGGCTACATCTGGTTAATTTTGGTTATTTTTCTTACGATTCATTAGAACAAAACGCAGAATGATGTATTTGTTAAAAGGTGGAGAACTTGGCATTTATAAATTACGATCAAAGGACGCCCTCCCGCGTCTGACCGTGAAAACAAAACATCGGTGCATTAGCCGGGTGTGGGTAAAGAATTCGGCGTCTTATAACACCTGCGGTTTACCTAAACAGCGGTAGTTAAGCGCAAATCGTCGATAATACAGGTGTTTTTCTCCCCGGATATTGAGTACTGGTAGGGGTTTGCATTATCGGCACGCGGAGTTACCACGCGGAGAACATTGGATGCGAGCTCTTTTTATCGACGATTCGCCGTTAATTTTGTGGCTCCGATAGCTGCTAACGCTACTTGGTAGATGGCGATTCGCAAGAAACCATACATGTATATGTGAGGGTTGCGCGTGCCATGTATGGCGGAATTATTTTTCACATCGACCTAGAAGTTTGTGCGCAAAGAGCAGACAGATTTTGGCGCTTAAGGGGTCTTCTTACTTTAGACACTAAAAAGGCTATTTTCTTGATTTTTTATAGGTTTATATTACAGATATTGATATGAAAGTTGTTACACTTAATATATACACTTTCAAAGTACATTAAAATTTCTTTTATTCATTTAAGTCACTATTTACAGACGAAAATGGTAGTTAAAAAATGTCCTAAAAAATTGTAGATGTGCGCTGTTGATGAAATTTCGGAGATGGATCATCCGAAACAAAAAAATCAAACGGTTTTAGATTTAGTATGTTAAAGGCTATAGCGAATATCATATGATTTTTGATATATGCAAAAATAACAAAATGGCGGCCATTTTTGGGGAAAAAAACGTGTTTTTGGCCGTATTTGGCAAAAACAGTGAATATCAAAATTTAAAAAAAATCTTGATATACGCTATAGCTATAGTTGTAAAGAATATGTGGTTGAAATTTCATAAGGATCGGTTCAGTAGTTTCGAAGATTTTATCAACAAGCCGTCGAAAAACGTTGTTTCGAGAAAAACGCGTTTAAAGTTTGTTTGGGTTACATGAATACGTAATTTGGAAAAAAATGTATTTCGAAACTGGATTTATCAAGTGTAACAACTTTTATATCGATATCTATAATATAAACCTATCAAAAAAATCATGAAAATAACCTTTTTTAGCGTCTAAAGCGAGAAGACCCCTTAATTCTGAGGCATAAACAATGCCACGCCTTTGACTTATTGAATTCGTCTTATTCAGTTAATTTGTTTGGCTCATTTCAGTTTTAGTTAATTCATTTGATTGATTTGATTCGTTTGATCAATTTGGTCCGCTTTGATCCTTTTGTTTAATTTAATCGATTTGATGATCGCTTTATTTCATCCATTTAGTGCGTGCGATTTATTTGATCCATTTGATTTCATTGACTCACTCGATTTGTTTCATTCGTTTGATTGGTATGAATCGTTTGATAAATTTGGTTCGTTTCATCCGTCTGTTTCATTTTGATTAATTTCATTTGTTTGATTGATATCGTCGGTTTGATTCGTTTGATTCCTTTGATTGATTTGATTCGTTTGGGTTTTTTAATAACTTTAATTAGTTTGATTTACTTGATTCGTGTTTGATTGATTTGGTTCGTTTGATCCATTTGTTTCGTTTGATTTGATTCATTCATTCGATTTGTTCGATTCGTTCGAGGCTTTTGATTCGTTTCATGATTTTATTTGATTCACCCAATTAATGAGATTCTTACCTTGTTCAACGCCTCGTGATTTGCGAGGATATGCTGGACTCCATCCGGATGAAGGATTCTCTCGGCCGAGTTGGGTCTCGACACGCCATCGACGTGCATTGGTTCTTTGGCTTGTGGCGGTGATGGTGGCGGTGGAAGTTGTTCCTCCACACCCGCGTTGCTGAATCTCGCCTTCTAGAATTCCAAGCGCAAATCACAGTTACCCCACCGAAGCACGGCACAGGAAACATTGTTGATCGAAATACCGATAGAACGAAGATTATAAAAACGAAATTGATATGAAAATATACAGATCCGAAAATCTGTTACCCTTGACCTTCGACAGCCGGGCAGCAGTGCCGAAAAGTTGCGATTGTAAGTTCGCAAAAATCATTTTCTCTCCAGTGGTGTTCAGCGTGGCAACTGAGCTTGACCAGCGAAGTGAACTCTCACTCTAGGTTCCAATGCGGGCAATGCACACTTCCTGACAAGCGTATTAGCACGTGGGTTACCGGTATTACTGGGCTGTCGAAACAGCATTGTGTACATGTACAGAGAGCTTTGACCATCAGAGTCAGGTGGTTGACGAGCTGTGTGAGTTAATCACATAAAAACCTAGAATCATCAGGTGTTTCAGAGGCTTCTTCAACGTCGAGATTCCGTCGACGATGCGGTCAACTGATCCACGGTATCAGAGATCAACCGTCCGATCAGCTCAGTGGCTTTTCCTTACTGACGACCATGGTCGCAACCCATTTGGGACACCCTTGAACCTTCTTATGGCAATTACGAGGCTGATGCATGCCGGGGATAGTCTTGCTATTCAACAACTGCTCAAGAGCAAACAAAAAGCTCACGATTCGAGGGGTTCTTTGCCGTGATTGCTTCCTCGTTTACGGAGATTACGTATGGACGATAATACATGTTTAATACGCGTGGAGCAATTAAACTGAGCTTAAGCGTGCAACGCCATCTGAAGTACAGCCCTAATGGGTTGGGTCTCCAAGGGTGGAGATTCGTGGAAAGTTGCTTGATGGCGGGTCGTTATCAGGAGTGGCAATCCAACCCCGAACGGTGTACGCATCTTTATCGCCGGCATGGACTGATAAAGGCTTCACAACGGTTTACGGATATTGAATCCAGATTGATACGAATGCTGGACGAAACCTCATCGGCGACCTTCACCGGCGGTGCAACAC
This sequence comes from Ophion ellenae, assembly GCA_963210295.1. Taxonomy (NCBI): domain Eukaryota; kingdom Metazoa; phylum Arthropoda; class Insecta; order Hymenoptera; family Ichneumonidae; genus Ophion; species Ophion ellenae. The sequence continues at coordinate 77,324,663 of OY723385.1, read as the reverse complement.
TCGCAAACACGCATTCCCGCCACATTGCTATCAACGTAACGAAGTTATATATAGAGCGCAGACGGGAGGGGGAGGGTCATAATTACACGTGGAACTTACATTCACCCGCCTCCAAGTATAACGCTGCCAAAATAAGCTTGCGCTTCCGGGCTTTGTAGCTTCGAGCCAACATATTCGATTGACTGTTCACAGGGCAACGAGGAAAACCGCAAGTCTGGAATCGATACGCGTTCAAGGCTCCGTATGTACATCCGTCAAGTGCACAAACACGGATGTTCGTAGGCGCGTATATGGAAACGACCACGGGGCTGGTGCCTGATCGCTGGATGCTGCTCCACGCGGAGTATACGCATGCACTCGAAACCAATGAGCTTTGGCTGTATTTGTTTCGGGTAAAAATAAAGGGAGCACGGACGCGAAAAACGAGTTTCTATGAAAGTAACGTCATGTTTTCTTTATAAAAAAAATCGTACGGCGTATAAAATGTCACAAATTTATTTGTGAAGGGGACCTAGTATGTTGGGAATCAAAAGAAGACAGATTCGTTCGATTTATTTGTTTTATCTTATTAATTCAATTTGTTTGTTTAATTTGGTTTTATTTTGTTCGTTTGGTTAGTTTGACTCATTTGATTCCTCTGATTTGTTTGATTTGATGAATTTAGTTCGTTGCAGTTGTTTGATTCATTTAAAGTAATCGACGCTGCATTAGGAGAAGTATGAACAAACTTTCGAGACACAGGGATCGATTTCGAGGTTGTTGCCCAATTCGACACACAAAGACTTAGAAAACTGGTAGTATCAACTGGAAAAAGTACAATATCCAGGAATAAATAATGGAAGCCAATCTTCGCCCGGCTTGAAATATTTTATTAGGATTTTCGCAAGTCCGATACCCATCCATCGAAAGATCCATTCCCAGTACCCCAATCTCTCTTCAAGCTGGTTGACACGACACGACTGTTATTCCACCAAGAGTGAGGGAGAAAGAGAGATAGAGAGACAAAGTCAGATTGCCACGAGGTCGATACTCACGGTACTCCAGCAACAACAGTAAAAAAAGGGCTGTCGCGGGTGCTCGTTCTGTTTGCTATCGCTGCAGCATCCGTCCACGCTAATAACGTCACGGTTGTTCCTACCGGCGGGCTCTCTTTCAGTGACGACGGACGTGAACACACTAGCAACATTGGTGCAACGTTTGGACCTTCTGCTTTTACGAATCTTCATCGGTACAGCGTTAACATAGTCGCTGAATCGGCGGCGCGAATGACGGACTATCGACACCCAATCGATCATCGTGGCGACGCTGTAATGGACGTCCTATATGTGCAGAACCGCGGCAGCCGCGTGTAGCAATATCCGGATTGTCAACGTTATTCGGAGTCAGGAAGAATGATCTGGAAGGGGTTAGCGAAACAGCTGTTCGAACGAAATGCCGGGGCCACTTGACATCCGATGCTAATCACTTGATTATAGAAAGCTGTGCAGGTCACAGAAGGTTCAGCGTCATTTGATAGTCTTTTCAATCATGGAAACTATTTCAAAACTTTTCGACGTGTCATTTTTCCTCTTGTCTTTCATCGAACTGGAAGGCTGAATCAAAACACCAGATTGGCCGGAACACCACGATCACTTGATCTTCGACGCGATTCACTCGACTACGCAAAGTCATTGGGTTATCTTTGATCCATATTGAGCGCCAACTTTTCACTTGTCGATCGCTCAGTGACCTTTCACCTGGTGATATTCGCTCCGATCCTATCTTCGACGTGGATTCTTAACGTTCACTTGGATTCTTAACGTTCACTTGCACGAACGCCGATACTCGGCAAAGCTTGCGGCTCCGAGAGACCTTAACGCTAAAGCTTTTGGTTTCTTTCTACTTCTCGGCAAAACGCTACGGAACGATCGAGGGCTCCCGCTCTTCTCTCCCTGAGTCAGTTTCCTGGCGGCTATCCGCGACGTGCCTCTTCAAACGAGCCACGGAAGTGCTGTCTATTGTCGCTGAGTTGCTGAACACGGAAGACGAATGTGGGTTACCAAGCAAATATATGCGAGGCCATATGGTGAGGAAAGAGTAGCAGAGAGAGAGAGAGAGAGAGAGAGAGGGTGCCGGAGCAGTCGAGTGGTTGATGACTGGTCCATATGGATCAGCTACTTTCAATCGTCACTGGTTGTCACACGGGCTGTATTGCCTCGATCTTCTCGGGCCAAAACGCGATATCCGTTGTACCACATGGTCGGGTTGCTCAAAGGAAATCCCTATTAGGATTAGTTCGTTGACACGATCTTAAGCGACGCGGACCGAACGTCAAATACTGGCAGTGCTAATGGGCCGATCGGATTCACTGAGGACTAATTGGAACCGGCGCAATGAGCAATTTCTAGGATTTAACTATGATCGGGGCAGCTCTAGCTCCAGTCGCTGAAAGCAATCACAATTCCAGAATGAGCATCCAGCTCAGCCAACCCACCTAGATATGCGTTTTCAATTTCCGTCCAATAACGAACCACACGAAGGCACCAAAGTAACCACGTGAATGGTTGGCGCGATTCAATTTACACTGATGAATCCTCATTTGATTATCTTCATTGAATATCCTCGCGTACTTACATTCATTTCCTGTTATTCAGCAATCGTTGAATGAGACCACCAGGCGACAGTTCCAGACGAATGCCTCATTATCAAATCACCTGACGTTATGAATCAGACATCAATGGCGTTCCAACGATTATGAGTGCCATAACGAAATCAGTGTTGGCGTTATTGGCCTGAGTGAGGAGGTTAGGGAACACCAGTCAAAGCATTGATTACCAGGTATTCATGCTCGGCGTTGATATCTCGTAATTAGTGGTGCTACCGTCGTACGGGCTCGTACACGTGTATCTTTGTTTTCGCGATGGAGGCACCGTACAGCAGTAATACGAACCGTATTTTGCAGAAATTGACGGTGCTCCGAAGACTGCGAGAAGTTTCTCACGCGTTTAAACATCACACGTGGTCTTGGGTGAACGAGCCTTAACTTTCTGACGGTTCTGCACAACGGAACAGCTCAAAGGTCGAGGTTGAATCTCAAAGCTGGGTGTAACTGATTCGGTTTAAGCTTGAGTGCGAAGCTCTGCGTAGGTATTAGGACATTTTCCCACTTGTCCGCTTCTCTCGGTCTCTTTCGGTCTCTCTCTCTCTCTCTCTCTCTCTCTCTCTCTCTCTCTCTCTGCCATTCTTCATTATTTATATGAAGTTTATTAATATATCAACGGAATATTATTATCATCATTATTATCTATAGATGGACAGCTGTTTTTAAAACCTTTCTTTGATTCCGTTTGAATATGTATTGGTAATATACTTGAATTTTAAAACGGTACACGCGATACCTTGTTGTTTGCGTTTGGTTGGGTGCAAGAGTGCAGGTTAAAATTATTTCCCTTTCGTTTTTTGAGTGTTTTATTTGTTGGGTGTATATCTTTTTGGTAACTATGCTATTTGCATAAGCTCTTGAATTTTGAACATTATTTGATCAACTTTTAGTCTACATCTTTACAATTCTATATCTTTTTTGTAACTATTTTATTTGAATGAGCTCCTGGATTTTCAATGTTATTTTATGAAATTTTTTACGGTATTTTTTTTATCTTGATTGATGGGTTCGTACCTTCTGCATTTTCTTGTTTGAGTTTCGTATACATACATACGCATATATGTATATTCATATAATTACCTTTGTCCACTTTTGTGTATAACAATCGCTCATGTTCTTGAATTTCAGAACATTACAAGTAATTTATTATTGTGCAAGTTAAAATGGTTTCCGTTTTTTTATTTTAGTATTTCACTTAGTGTGTAAATATCTCTTCTGTAATTATTTTATTTTCATCAACTCTCCGAGTTTTTATATTATGTCATCAAATTGTTTACGTTAATTTTTATCTTTATAGGGCTCTCTTACGCTAAGAGATTAACAATCTACAATTTCAATAAATATTGCAAAAGTGTATTGTTAATCTTTTGTCATAAGAGACTCGATAATAAAGATGAATATTTATAATATAATATTAATACAGTATTAAAATATATAGTGATACTAGATTCATTACGGGCCGTTGGCCAATTTCACTGAGGCATAACCAATCATATCGACCAATGGAATTAATTTTTTTGTTCCCCAACGATAGCCTTAAATATACGGTGGAATATTTATGGCATTATCTCGTATTCTCCGAATCGTTGGTTCAACTTCCAGGGTATAATCGCCAAACAGAACCCCGATCGACGCATACTGGTTCATCATGATGCATATCACAGCAAAATGAGGGAGCCACGAAAGCTCTGCTGCCATCCAATTAGGCGATGATGCCGAGCCGATTCGGGTATGAAGCGTTTATTGACGTGAGGAAATATTGCGCGAATAAATCGCGGCGACCAACTCGAGATGAAGCTCAATCAAGGTAGGTCTGCCATGGAAATTTCGCGATTAATACGGACACCGATATAGCACGAAAGAGGGTTTGGGAATACTTTGCTGCTTTACGTGTAGCGGGTTTTCCACCAGATATGAAACAAAAATGGCGGTTTGAAGAAATTAATGCACAAGAATACCATTTCACGGTAGTTCGATAAGTGCCAGAGAGAGAGGAAAAGAGAGATTGATTGACGGATATGTTTTTATGCATTGGTCCGAACCTTCAGGCAATATGGTACATAGTGTGTACAGTTCATGAAATTGGTATATAAAAAACAATAAAAATTCGAAGAAAATAATATTACATAAATATAAAGTCAATGTAGACCTAGGTAAAAAGTAAATAAACATAACCCAAACATAAATATAGAGTGAAATATAAGTAATGAGAATGTAAAAATAAGGTAAATCCTTATAAAATAATAAAAATAAAAAATAATGAAAGAATAGCGATGGTGATTGTATAACTAGTGTAGTATTGCTAGGTTATGGTGTTATTATGATATAGTGGACTAAAAGCGATGGGCTTAGTAGCTATTTACATCATGATTGAAGAGATGGGCAAATGGTCCGCATTTAAAAAGAGAGAGAGAGAGAGAGGGGGGGGATAGAAAATGTACAAGAGTGCACAAACCTCAAAAGTCCTCTTTTTTGCATTCCTGGCCACATTTTTATCGCAAAATGGGAAAATTTTGTCTTTACTAATCGCACGTCAGACGGGCGGGGGGGTCGACCCGACCTTTCACTTCCCGCAATTTCTCTCTCTCTCTCTCTCTCTCTCTCTCTCTCTCTCTCTCCCTCCCTCCCCCCCCTCTCCCCCCCCTCTCTCTCTCTCTCTCTCTCCCTCCCTCTCCCTCTCCCTCTCCCTCTCCCTCTCTCTCTCTCTCTCTCTCTCTCTCCCTCTCTCTCTCTCTCTCTCTCCCTCTCCCTCTCCCTCTCCCTCTCTCCCTCTCTCTCTCTCTCTCTCTCTCTCTCTCTCTCTCTCTCTCTCTCTCTCTCTCTCTCTCCCCTCTTCTTTCTCACTCTCGCCACTTGATAGGGTATGGCCTGCGTGATCCATTTCAATCGGCAGTTAAAGTGCACCATCGTACGCAATTTGCATTGCTGCGTATAGTGGATGATGCGCGACTCGCCATCAACAGGCAGATGGTACCAATCCTTATCTTATTTGACTTCTCCAAAGTTTTTAACTGCATCCCTCATGATCTACCTACTTGCTTAGAAAACTCACGGAAAGGCATTTTTCCAGAAGTTCTGTAGCGTGTTTCCGTGCATACCGCGTAAAATGGGGCTACTTTGACATTCAGGGTAACTTCGACAGTTTTTGGGGCTACTTTGACAAAGCGCCAAAATACGGTTTAAATTTGTGTAGCGAGCCCGCGTGACCTTCTGTGGCGGGCGGCGCCTCTTATAATAAACTTGATCAAGTTTATTATAATGTTGCTAAAGTTGATTTTGATCTCAATGATAATTATAAGACTGATTAAGTGCTTATAAAACGGAATAAAATACATGGTGCAATGAACTTTTAGGTTCAATAAGGTATATATTGAAGTATGTTAAAAAAATGTATTTGTCAAAAAAATACAAAATGGCAGCACACGAGTCGGGTATAATAATCAAGTTTATTATAATGGCGGGCGGCGCCATTATAATAAACTTGATCAAGTTTATTATAATGTTGCTAAAGTTGATTTTGATCTCAATGATAATTATAAGACTGATTAAGTGCTTATAAAACGGAATAAAATACATGGTGCAATGAACTTTTAGGTTCAATAAGGTATATATTGAAGTATGTTAAAAAAATGTATTTGTCAAAAAAATACAAAATGGCAGCACACGAGTCGCTACAGCACTACTGGTTTCCAGTCAACCCTCTCCGCGGCACGCAGTAGAACTGTCGTAAATTAAGTTCCGGAACTAAGAGCGAAATATTTTCGTCAATTATATTAGTTTTAACAGTCAAGTACGGGGAGAAATTAAACATTATTTTAAAAAATACCGATTCGTTGGAAAAAAAGTTCGTCTTTTGGACCATGATTTTCATATGACAAGTGATGTATTTTTGACAATTTTCAATTTAAAAAAAAGCGCTCGTACTTGACTGTTCAAGCAATCTAAGAAGTGGAAGTTAAAATTTAAAGTCGATTTCACAAACATGGTTCTGTGGAAACCATTTTTTTCGTGTAAATAGAAAAAAATTACACTAATTAAGTTTAATGTATGCTTAATAACATACCTTCTTTTCAAATCCCAAATAAATAATCCAGTAGACCTTTTTTGGCCTGTCACTCGGATGATTGTAATATTTGATTTAAAGAAATGGTCTTTTTTCATTCAATTCCACGTATAATGCATAAAATATTAAATTTTCATCGAAATGATGTCAAAGTTACCTTTAATCTTTCACATAAGTCGCATTTCAATGCCTTGTCAAAGAAACTCAACACTCGGCGTTACTTTGACACTTTAAAAAATACATATATAAAATTGTGGGTGGGTGGTGGGTCTTGACTTCCTTTTACATTTGATAGCCAAAGGACACATTGTTCTATTGGAACAAAAAAAGTTGGATTTCAGGATATTTAAAAAAGTTATCTACAAAAAACTTCCAAAACCTGTTCAAAGTAACCCCTTTACGGTACCTATTCGGACGTAGCTGTCTACGATAGTCGGGGCAATATATCGAAATGGGGATTTTTGCGTTCCGGGGTGCCTCAAGGTTCTGTGCTCGGACCGATTTTCATCAGCCAGCTCTATTCAGTCACAAGGGAATGTCAGTATAGATCTGTGCTGATGTTCTACAAATTTACCTGCACTGCTCTCCGTCGAAAGTTGAAAATGCAATAGCCAGAGTGAATAGGGACATTGCTGCGTTCTATAAGTGGGCCTCGAAGTCAGGCCTGAATTTAAATGGTACAAAAACGTGTGCGATGATGATCGGTTCAGCCCGACATTTGGCGGACCTTGATCTATGACATTGTTATAATAATATAAAATATTGAGAAATGTGATTGATTTTAATAACATATTTGATTCGAAAATCTCTTCAGTTCTCTCAATATCTCCATTATCCTTAAAATAAAATGATGATCTATTAAAATCATTCTATATACAAGCTGTATATGTATGGATGAAATAATTAAGGAATTGCTACATTTTTTATTTCGTACAAAAATATAATCAATAGAATGAATCATTACTTCACTATATCGAAACGAATATGCCATTAGACGTAACATTTTCGTACTCCGTACAATATCAAAAGTAGTCGCATGAGGTAGAGACAAGTGTATATCATGATTGAAAAATTCACCGGACTGACTTATGCAATCGACTTATCATTTTTCGGTTGGTCTACGCTGTCCAGGCTAACCTGCACCGATGGCATCATATTCATCGGTTAGCTTACGCTGTCCGGGCTAACCTGCACCGATGGCATCACATTCATCGGTTGGCCTACGCTGTCCGGGCTAACCTACACCGATGGCATCACATTTATCGTAGTGGACAGCGTAGACCAACCAAATATTCTTTAATTAATTCAATTTTGATTTAACTCTATTTTTATTTAATTTTATTTTTATTTAATTTTATTTTCTACTTTCTTTAAGGCATTATTTATAATTTCGTGCCTTTTTCTATTTTGAATATTTGTCGTAGTTTTTATTTCAGGAATAAATATGACTAACGGAGCAGGGCTTCATTTCATCATCCTGAGTGGGCCACAATTTTCCACATTGATGAAGCCTTAAAAAAATGAAGCACTGATCAAGCCTTGGTTCTTTACTCTGATCAGGCCTTGACTTTTTACGCTGATCAGGCCTTGATGTTTTTCCCTGATCAGGCCTTGATTTTGTATCCTGATCAGGCCTTGATCTTTTACCCTGATCGGACCGAAGTCAGGGATTGCGTTTCAACATTGATCGGGGCTCGATAAAAAATCCTGATCAAGGCCGGATAACGAAATCAGGATGCCTGATCAGGTCTTTATTGCAGCCGGAGCAAGATTTGTACTCGGAGAGTGGTTCGAAAATATTGAAAGTACAAATAAGTCTTCGCCGTTTGACAAAAGATGGCCCCACCAGGAGGTTATGGTTGAAATTGTCAGATGTAAAACGTCATATCGTAAGGTTGGAAATGTGGCAAGACCATAACCTCGAAATATTAGCGATGTATCAGCAATCACATAATTTTTTTCGTGCGTAAATGTCGAGTTTCGAGCCGAATAAGCGTCATTAGGGGAAACTCTTGAGTTTGGCACGAATCTCCCTCCAATAAGCTTTCAATTCCGCGTCTTCGTTTCGGCCTTCCGCTACGTTGTTTGTCTTCGACGTCAAACTCGCCGTTCTTAAACTTTTTAAATTACTCACGACAACTTCTCTCACTTAAAGCAGCCCCACCATATGCTCCTACAAGCAATCGATTGCCCTCGGCTGCAGATTTCTCCAAATTAAAGAAGTAAAGAAGAGTTATAAAGTTCCCGCAAATTACGCTCATTCGGCTCAAAACTCGACATTTTCATACGAAAAAATTATGTGATGCTGATACAAAATCGCTAATGTTTCATAGTTATGGTCTTGCCAGATGTCCAACCTTACGATTTGATGTTTTACATCTGACAATTCCAACCATTACCTCCTGGTGTGGCCATCTTTTGTCAAGCGGCGGAGACTTATTTGTACTCCCAATGACTAAGTTTGTCACTGCTCTGTTTAGTCTGTGGATACAATTTTTTTCATCCACAGTTGTGTGTCATCGAATTAATTAAAAAAAACCTAGCTTGGTACGTCAAATCTGTGATTGCATTCCCAACTGAAATATGTCGAGTATCGTACATCAATTTGCACGTACAAATCGTATCGCACCAAATGATACGGAAGAGTAAAACAGAATTTTTTCAACCGAAGAAAAAAATATTAAATCGTTTGCTGCAATGTATTCAGTTCAATTATACACGTGTCATATTACTAGATTATTCTTTAAGGGGTTACCCCCACTTGCGATTTTGAAAAGATCGATTTTTTTTATTCCATTTTTTTGAAGTATAAGTATCTGAGGATACGTCCTGAAAATTTCAAGTCGATCCGAACAAAATTGACTGAGATATGAGCGTTGAAAGAGAAGAATCCGCGTTGAAAGAGCGTTGAAAGAGAAACTTTAAACGCGTTTTTCTCAAAGTGGCATTGCTGAAGTCGGTGACCAAGATTACTCGAACACTAATGAACCGATCTTCTTGAAATTTTGCAGGCTTATTTAATACATAAAAATGTAGTCTTTAATCGTTCGATTTTTTTTTCGAAAAAAATGCCCGTTTTATAGCCAAAAAACGGCTGTTTTTTTCGTTAAAATCTAACCATTAACATTGGCTGTCCGCCATTTTGTGGAAAATGAATATTTTTTAAAATCCTTCGATTAAAGACTAGTTTATACTTATATTTGACTAAATCCATCCGCATTTTTTTTTCAGATGATCCACTTCGCCGCAATGTTGGTTACCGCAAACCGTGTATATAAAAACATTATTTCATTGACGGCCATTTGCCACTAAACAATGTAATATTTTTCAATAAAAAAATTACTGAAAGTTCTTCAAGATGTGTTCTTTAAGATGGTATATTGATCGATTAAGAAAGTTTTGTAGTTTGCTTTAAAAAAATTCATGAAAAAGGCCTTTTTTTGCGCTACAAGTGGGGGTAACGCCTTAACCTCAAATATATAATTTCAATGAACATTGCTGTATTTTAGTCAGATATTCAATCAAAACAAGTACATTGTTTGGTTTAACGCGATTGTATAAAAAATAAAAAATAAAAATGACTACGATTTAGTCGCTTCGTGTATGGGCAGGAATCAAATTTTATTTTCGTTAAAAATCTTAACCATTTCAGACATTCGCTCAATACTTTTGAATCAAAATAAAATACTCATATTTTAACGAATACCGTACTTGAAAATCAATATCGTATATAGTTCAGACAATAAAATAATACATTTACTCAATAGAAATGTTATCTGAATCGAACGAGCGAAATTCAATTATTGTGTACTCGAATCAACTATATTCATCTTGCGAATTGAAACGCTTTTTTTTTGTTTTTTGCAGAAAATGAATTCGAAACTATATAATTTGTTCGAGATCATTTTTTAGATGGATTCAATAATATATTGTTTTCGGCTAACAATATATCTATTCGAATTTTAAAAACTTTTAATTTCGACATGTTATTAAGGTCAATAGCGTTTTGTTTGGACTAATAAATCCGATTATTTACACCAACAACTTAACAATTGAATTGACGAAATTTCATTCAATAACACCAATAATATTGGATCCATAATTTTTTTCAGTATACAGCGCTTTAGTCGGCCTCAGTGTACATGTGCGAGACAAATGCTGCGGCCACTGAGAAGTGGGCATTTTGTTACACCTACTTTTCGCGTCAATTATTATTTACGGTCCTTTGTCACATCTGCGTTCTACCTATGGAATTCAATAGCGTATGATATAAAGGTGTTACGCAGCCATAAAAAATTCAAGCACGCCATGAGGCTTGAACTATTGATAAATTCGTATGAATAAATGGTTTGAGTATTAGTTTTAGTTTTAGTCTTACAATTAGTTATAGTTTTCGTTTTAGTTTTATCTTTAATCGATTTTACGACTGGTCACAGTTTAAGATAATGCTAGTAGTGCATTGTATGCGCAATCAACATTATGCCGCATGTAATTAATCTGCACGGTGCTCTTAGGGAGTGGCTCCGCAGCACGAAATGAACATGCGTTCTCTGTCTCTCTCTCTCTCACTCTCGCTCTCTCTCTCTTTCCCCGTTGGATAAGTTACCGACAAACGTAAATGTGCAGTCTCGCGTTCTGCATAAACGCAGGAGGGCAAAGAAACTTCGTCCCGGTTTTCCTCACGATCTTACGTCATGGAAGCGCCAAGTAAAAACACGTCGGTAAACAAGAAATTTGGCGAACAGAATGCTCGTACGGACAGTTTACATCGATGTGAGGCTCAACGATGCGAGCTCTTCGTCCAACTGCCTGTACAATGTTGAGAATAGGAGTCTCGATGTCCATTTTTTTTGCCTGTAGTTTCGAATTCAAGTTGCCGTATGGCAAGTTCAAAATTTTAAACTATCTAATCCCAACGAAATATAAAGAATACTCTATTTCAAGTTCTCTATTTCTATCTAAAACTCTAAATTGAACGTTTCCAGATCTTTATTTCAAATTCTAAATAAAATGTTACTGATTCTCGATTTCTAATCACAAATTTAAAAAAAATCCAATTCCTTATTCCAAATACTAAATTACAAATATCCAATTCTTTATTGAAAATTAAAAATTAAACATTTACAATTTTGTTTTCAAATTTGAAATCACAAAAGTTCACTTTTGAATTTTTAATTCTAAATCATCGATTTCCAATTTTGAATTAAAAATGTTAAATTTAAAATTCATAATTCTTTATTTCAAATTACTAATAAAAACGTTTCAACTCTCGATTTCCCATTCTGAATTGAACATTTTCAACTCGAATTTATTAAAATTCGAAATAAGAGGTTTCCAATTTTTTATTTTCCATTCTAAATTGAAAGTTTCAGATTTTTCATTTTTCATTTTTTATTGGAAATATACACATTCTAAATAAGAAATTTCCGATTCTTTATTTCCAATTGTACATGAAAAATTTCCAATTCCTCATTGCAAATATGAAAAAAAAGATATCCAATCCTTTGTGTCAAATTCTAAAAAAGAAATTCCAATTCTTTGTGTCAAATTCTAAATAAAAAATATCTAATTCATGGTATCAAATTGTGAATAAAAAATTCTAACGCTGTATTGAAAATTGTTAAGTAAACTATTTAAAACAGTTAAAGTGTCCAATTTTCTATCGAAAATCCTGAATAACTTGTTATTTTAAATTCCAAATAAAAATACAATTTCTTCATCTAAAAAAACTAAATTAGAAATGTCCAAATCTTGACCTTAAATTCTGAATGAAAAAATTCCTGCTATAAATTCGAGTACACCCATCCTCGAAAGAAGATAAAACCTTTGCCGAACGTCGGAACTCTGCCGGCAGTATCGCGGAGAGCATTCCCACAAATTTATAAGCAAACGGATCTCGAGAGTGCGCGTCGTTTTGATCGATCACGCATTTCCATGCCGCGTCGTTACACCGTTAATGCATGCTGCGCGAAAAAAATCGATGGGGCGAGGGTATTCGATCAATTATTATGCCGAGTCAATGGCGATCCATCATTTTTTCCCTTTATTTATATTCCAAAGTGTTCGGGGCCGATGAATTTCGCAACGCGACTATCCCTTCCAATAAAAGGCGAATGATTTAATAAAAATGGCTGAAAAAGTTTGGCGGAGAAAAAAGAACTCGATCATAAATTATTTTTATGAAAAATGAGAGATATTATTCCGCCCCTGACGTTCGTAACGACGAAAAAAGTCATTAAGGGTCGTTAGGGGCTTAATACTGTTCGCCAAGGTTCAAGTTCGGTCACTTCTCCGTTTCAAAATATATTTAAGGATAAAAAAATTATTATTTCCTTAAGTAAGCTCGTAAAATAGTATTGTCCTCAAATACGCATTTTGCCCAAATTAAATATGAAAGAAACATTTTGAAAAATGTACCACGAAAAAAAGGCTTCGTCGATACGAGCATTCGTTACGAACTGAGTCAATTGTTCAATCGAATAATTGTTCGAATTATACGAGCGATATTAAATATTTGACGTTTGCGCACGCCCCTACGCTACCCTCGCCCAACCACCTAATTCAGCCGTCAAATATTATCAGCGGGAATTAGCATTCAAATTACAAACCTGATTGTGGTCATTGTGCACCGCGTCATCAGGACTGGCCGATCTGCGGCCATAAATGTTCAATAGAGTCTGGGTCAACGGGAAGGCGGAAGCTGGACCTCCCTGGAAAATAAAGATCGACGGACAATCAGAAAAACCATAATCGAGGTGCACTTGTAAATCCGAAATTTCGGTATTTCGAGAAAAAAAGCAAGAGCAAAAAAGGCAAATTCATTTCTTCTCGAGGCCTTGGGACGTCAAGGAGTATTTATTTTTCGACGAAAATGTTTTTTTTTATGTTAATTTTCAAAATATGGCTATTCTAACCGCGGAAGCGAAGTTTTTAGAGATAACAATGCCGACGCTCCTCGCTCTCGAGGCGGATAAGTAATCGGCACTTGATGCACATGATCAGGCGCGAAAATCATACGTTGAGATGTGAAATTCGTTTTATCACTTGTAACACGATTTCATGGGAAAAAATGACCATTATTTGCACGTGTCATATAGACTGGACTCTCATAGCGTTGGTGAGGAGAGATAAAACGCGTACTGGTCCATTATCTCTGCATCTAATGGCCACATTCATATAAATATATAACGACGTCAAATAATATATATAACGGCGATATATTATAGATATATATTTGACGTCGGTATATACAAAGTATATATATACAGGGTGATATGTATACAGGGTGATTCACAGGGTTTAGGGTTCTCTTTTCGACCATATAGGGTGTGCCATTCCGAGCAAAATGCTTTTTTTTTAATGCCATGCGATAAAAACTGGCCAGGATATTCGCGTTAAAATTGTAAGTAGTCAAGAATGGCACAGTAGTTGCCGGCGTAATAAAATATAGATATATAATGTTTGGGTTTGTTTGGGTTTGTTTAGCACACCTTTAGACGAGTATTTTTTTTCACAATAAACTAATGTACACGGATATTTGCTTTGCAAATCGACAATCCCATGAAATCATTTGCGTTTATCATTTAATACTGTAAGAAAAAAATTACGCGTGAGCCACAACTGTGCCATTGTTTGCTCAGCGTCGGACTCAGCACGGGAATATCTCGGCCAATTTTCGTCGCACGACATTTAGAAAAAAGCGTTTTTGTCATAACGACATACCCTATATGTTCGCTAAGGGAACCCTAGTAGTTGCCGACGTGATAAAATATAGACATATATTGTTTGGGTTTGTTTGAGTTTGTTTAGCACACCTTTAGACGAGTAATTTTTTTCACAATAAACTAATGTACACGGATATTTGCTTTGCAAATAGACAATCCCATGAAATCATCTGCGTTGATCATTTAATGCCGTGAGAAAAAAAATTACGCGTTAGCCACGACTGTGCCATTGTTTGCTCAGCGTCGGACTCAGCACGGGAATATCTCGGCCAATTTTCGTCGCGCGACATCTAGAAAAAAAGCGTTTTTCTCATAACGACATACCCTATATGTTCGCCAAGGGAACCCTAATAGTTGTGGATCACTCTGTATATATATGAATATATATCAAAGTGACATGCAGTGGCGCAAGCTCGGAATGAAATATAATCGTTCCCACGCGCGAGTCCGCGATGGCACAAAGAGACGTGGCGAAAAATAAATATATATTTATCGTCATAAATGCTCGGAGACCCGAGGATTATCGTATTTCATTTGGGACAACGTCACGCAGTGCTCGCGTTGACAGCAACAATATATATATGTACATATGCACATACGCATATATCGCTTTTCGACATGATTTACCATGCAAAATGTGAGGGCTTATTCATTTCACGTGTTTTATCGCGCACGCGCGCATGTTCGTGAACATCGTATCGTTATTCGTTATGCATTATTTTTTGGAATGGCGTTTTCCTTCTTCGTAACCTGGGATGCGTGATAAAAGTGCGGCCGTGGCTCGCGCATTTGGCTTATATATATATATATATACAGAGGCGTGCAAAAGTTTCGGGCCAACCTTTTTTTCTCAGTTATTCGATAAAACATTCAATGCCTGAACCTCTCCTAGTTTCAAGAATTTGACGGAGCTATGATATGCATAGCAGCGTGGTGTATTATTTCGTTTGTATAGTGTATGGTTTGTGTACAGCGTCGAACGCGTTCGCTCAGTGTGCAAAAATATCGGGCCGCTGTCTCGCCTTCTCCAGCCATACGGTTTGTTTACGTTTTCTTCCGCGCTTTCTTTCGCGTTAGTTCGAAACATAAAGAACCACGAAAAAATCAGTTCTATTTCTGCCGCAATGGCGAAACACACAAAAATTGACGTCTGCGAAGTCGTGTCAAAACTATTTGAAAAAGGAAAGAGTTCTCGTGATATTTCAAATACTCTATCTATTGGGAAAAGCACGGTAAACCGTATTATTGCGAAATACAAATCAACAAATTCGTTGTGTGATAAAAGTCGAAGCGGTAGACCACGAAAAACTTCAAAACGCGTGGACAAAATAATTAAAAGAAAGTGCGTCATAGATCCGCGAAAAACTGCAGCAATAATTCCGCGAGAATTACGCAGTGAGAATCTTGCTGATATCAGTGGGAGTACGGTATCCCGACGTCTGAAGGCTGTGGGATTGATTGGGCGCGTCGGTGTAAAGAAACCACTCATTAGCACAAAGAATGAGAAGGCTAGATTGAATTTTGCCAAAAAATATCAACATTGGACAGTATCGAATTGGCGGAAAGTTCTTTTCTCCGACGAATCCAAGTTTCGATTGTTCGGAAGTGATGGTCGCAAGTACTTAAGACGTCCAGCAGATACCAGATACGATGTACGATATTAAATTCCAACTGTAAAACACGGTGGCGGAAATGTTAAAGTTTGGGGTGCATTTTCTGATAACGGTATTGAGCCGCTAATAGAAATCCAAGGCAATATGGACGCTGTAATGTTTCGAAATATATTGCAAGACCATATGCTCCCATTTGCAAAGAAAAATATGCCGAATGGGTGGATATTTCAACACGACAATGATCCTTGGGGGCAATAGCTTAAGGTTCGCGTTGGAACGAAGAATCACTCCAACAAGACGGGATTATGGGATCATTTGCCATATGAGTGGGAAAAGATGCCACGAGATCGCAGCTCGCAATCAATTGCGTCTATACCCCCACGATGTGCTGCTGTAATCGCTGCTAAGGGCATGGCAACGAAGTATTGATCCTAGAGAGAAAACTCAACCATGTTTTGTTATTTTTATAATGCTGTGTTTTTTGTTTTCATACGCAATAGTATACGGACCAATACTTTTGCACAGTCATTAAATAAAAACTGTTGGACAATTAATTGTTGAACAGTGATATTACTGTTTATACCACATTTTTTTAAAATATCAAGCATCTCGATGCCAATTATAAGTGTCATCACTCGTTTGTATTTCCCGTACCATCGTATTTCTATGCAATATCCACGAAAAATAGGGCGGCTCGAAACTTTTGCAAGCTACTGTATAAGCCAAATGGGCAAGCTCTCGCGAGCATCGTAATTGAAGGGTAAGAGAGGTTCGAGTGTAAGCCCTTGGAGAAATTGTGGACGTCTGGGAGAAAAACGCCAGACAGAGTGAAAGAGGGAGAGAGCGAGAGAGAGAGAGAGAGAGTGAGAGAGACACAGGGCTCAGTAACCATCTCGAGAGGAACCTAAATGGAATTTCGAGAGGTACACAATTCTCCTCCTTCTCCTACTCGCTTGGCCCCGGTCCTTCGCGTGAGTACAGCCGCCGAAGTGCGAGCGAGTTCTAATGATAGCAGCTTAATATGGCTGCATATAACTAAGCAGAAGGGATGTTCTAATTTACTTTTCTAACGATTATACTCCAATGAAATCTGAGCGCCTTCATCTCCTTTTCCTTCTTCCTCAGTCTCGTCTCCTCCACGCCCTTCGCAACTCGCTCTCTCTCTAGCTCTCTCTCTCTCGCTCTCTCTGTTAGTTTCGTTTACGAGGCTTCTTCCAATTTCATTTTACTTCTCGCGGCTCTATATTATCGTTGTGTCTAGCCGGCGTGATGTATATATGCATGTATATTATACAAACGACGCAGTTCTTCATTACGCTCGCAATATCTCCCACCGGCGCGGATTTTTTCCTTGCGGCTGAAATCTTACGGGAACTCCATATATATATATTTATATACAGGGTGATCAACAATTATCAGTGTTCCCTTGATGGACACATAGGGTGTGGTCATTGCAAGTAAAACGCTTTTTTTTTTTTAATGTCGTGCACCAAAAATCAGCCGCGATATTCCCGTGCTGAGTCCGGCGCTGAGCAAACAATGGCACACTAGCTGCTCACGCGCTATTTTTTTCCCATAAAATATTAAGCAGTAAACGAAAATGATCGAATCGTATTATCGATTTAAAGGCGAGTCGAGGCGTTCGTTTTTAGCGAAAAAAAATGTTAACGTCGGTAACCACTGAGACGGGTTCATTTAAAAAAAATGTATTCTTCTAAAGCTCCCGAATATAAGTGAAAATTTCACCCAATTTACACTTTTTTTTAAACCACCCATTTGGACACTTTTATTTTTATTTTTCAGACCAACAGTTGTCAGGTTATCGCTCTGACCGTTGAGCCACATTCTTTTTACAGCGGCTTTATTATACCTCAACAACGTTGTTAATTTTCTACCGTTTAAAATAAAAATTCACACGAAATTAGTTCAATCTACGTTTGATAAAATATTTTTTTACCAAATTGCAAATAAATTATCTAGTAGACAACAAATCGAAACAAATGGAAACTTTTTTCGGCACGTCTTAGTGGTGTCCTCCCTCGATGAAAAAGAATTCAATTGTCCGAAGGCGCTCGATCTAGCTTGCACATTCCGCGCGTGAGCGCGGAATTTGCGTGTGATTTTGCGTTGTGATTTGCGTGTGATTTGCGCGTGATTTTGTCCTTACTAGGAAATAGGACTATGGCGCGAAACGAACAAAATTAGAAAGAACAAAATTAACAAAGGAGCCGTACCATTTCACATTGAGCTAATCTCAAATAGTTCATTTTGGAAAATTTCATCCAACTCCGGTTAACTTATGATCGAAAATCTCGATGCACTTTTTCTCATTACTGATTTCCTTATAATTGATTTCCTTAATTGATTTCCTTAATTGATAACTTATAATTGATTTCCAAAACATAATACGAATAAACATTCAGGACAAACAATCAGAATGTGTACGCGATGCCGGGTTCTTGAAATTGGTTTTTGTGGGGATGCGACGTGATCGAACAGCAAGTGAAGCAGGAAAATCAGAAAAATTTCAAATCATGGCATAATCGATTTGGCTGCAGGGGTGGCCTTGCATTTTTTTTTACGTGATTAATTAGTTTGTACAAGGAATTCCGTACGTTTTAAAACTATTCCGATTGAATTCATTCGATATTTCACTCTCCAAATCATGTTTTTCGACTGTTTTCCGCGTTTTTCGCAAAATTCAGAGAATAAAGATGCGATTGATCTAGCCCAAAAATGATTGTATCGAATTCCAAAAAATACGACAGAAAGGTAACATTACTGTCAACATTTTCTGAGAATTTACGATTTTTTAGCTGATAATTAGGGCAACGGTAAAAAAATTATTAAAAATTAACGAAAAATCAATGCTCTTCTTATGGGAAAAACTAAGGCTTCCTAGCGGTGGGTAAATATGGAGGCAAAAAAAAATAAAAAATTTCTGATATTTTTTAAAAATTATTTCGAACCAATTTGGGGGGTACGACCATTAAAATTCGATTTTGCCCTTCTTAAGGACAGGTCTAATATATATGCTACCCTAGTATATATATATATATATATATATATATATATATATATATATATATATATATATATATATATATATATATATATATATATATATATATATATATATATAGTAACTTTTACCCGCAACTTCGTCCGCCTAGATTTCGGATATAAACTTTGTTTGATTTTTAACGGAAAAGGTTAAGTTGGTCTGTTTATCTATGACTTTTGTGATTTCGCCAACTTAAATTAACGTGGGACTCTTTTTGTGGATTTATTTTTCGCCGTGAAAGTGTAATTTATGCAATTTTTCAAGTCAATTCGACTAAAAAAATTTGTTTTTCTATACAAAATATTCCATCTCCTTGCAACCCTTTAAGGGTTGAATGTTCGGAAATACTGAAATGCATGTTTCATTATTTCTGTTATAGAGTGTTTCCGCCGAGTTTAAAGTAAAACCGACCAAAAAATATTGGTTTGTACACAACATTTTCCACCCCCTTGTAACCCCTCGAGGATTCAATATTTGAGAAATGCTGAAATACGTGTTTCGTTAATTTCATTGTAGAGTTTCTTCAAAGTTTCAAGTAAATCCGATTTAAAAAATGCTCGTACAAACTGTCACGCCCCATTTCACCCCTTTAAAGATCGAATTTCAGAAAATTCTTTCGTGGTGCACCTCTAGACCCTCGAAGGAACATATGTACCAAATTTCATTTTTCTGTGTCCAGTAGTTTTAGGCTGTGCGTTGTCTGTCAGCCAGTCACTCAGTCGCGGAACAGTTTTATATACAGGGTGTCCCTCTTATCTCTGCCACCCGAAATAACTCGGAAATTATCGACCTTGCAAAAAAATGTTCCAGACAAAAGTTGTACGGTGTGAACAGGGCCATGAAATGCGACCAATTTTTTTTTCAAGCCGCATAAAAAATATTAAGGGGTCAAAGTCATTCAAGGTTATTCGTCACCTATTAAAATGAAATACAAATCTGAATATCTCGGATCACTGCCAAATATTTGGTAGTGAGCCGAGATATTTAGATTCGTATCATCGACACTGACCTTGAATGGCTTTGAACGACTTTGACCCCCTAATGGTTTTTATGAGGCTCGGGGTGCTCTATAGAAGAGTTGAAAAAAATGTATCATTCCATTTAAACAAGTGGAGTCGACCATCACTGTGCGTCAGCGCCTAAAATAAAAGCGCCACCGAAATAATAAAAATTGGTCGCATTTGATGGCCCTGTTTACACCGTACGACTTTTGTCTGGAACATTTTTTCGTGGCGTCGATAATTACCGAGTTATTTCGGGTGACAGAGATTAGAGGGACACCCTGTATATAGATACACACACACACACACCCAAAATAAAATGCAATAAGAGAAACGAGGGTGAGAGGCGGCAAAGAGAAAAGCAAGAAAAACGATAGAATACGCTTTCTCTCTCTCCCTTTCTAATCCCTATTCCACCTTTCGGACAGGCCTCATTGTCTCTCATCACCGCGCGGCTCTTCTCCCTATCGCCCGTACAATGTCCTACATCAATTTATGTTTCCATCACTCGACGAGGAAATCTCTCACGTGCGAAAGGGCTTAAGCGATATGACAGGAGCGACGAGCGCGGTTGGGCGACGCATCGGGAGAGAGCCGAGAACGAACGGAGGCTTCGGGACGCCTCGTTCCTCGGCTGAGATTTCGCATAACTATCGCTCGGCTGGTGGGATAGTGAATCAAATGAGATCTCCGATGTACAGTGGTGGCGCGCACATTTCCCGCTCGGCCGATAAATCTCGCACGTTCGCCAATACCAATTTCGAATGCAATTCGGAGATGCATGTACAAGGGTGTGTCCCATTTATGTTGAAACATCGAAATGACTCGTGAACACGGCCAAGTAAATCGAAATATCCCGAGACACCTGTCGAGTAAATTTAAACGAGGATCAAAACGGTGAGATCACTTTTGTATTCAGTGGACCTTTTCAAGGTGACTTCAAGGTCAACTTTTTCTTTTCAATGGAGTTTTTTTTTACCTAGAATAAGATGCAGCTTTAAAAAATATGTGCTCCCGTTCTGGAGAAAAGTTGACCTTGAAATTATCTTAAAAACGTGTATTGAAGAAAAAATAAATTTATTCGTCGATTTAATCGAATCGATATGCGTTTCGGCATCTTTCGATTCACTTCGCTCGTCTCGAGTTACTTTGAAGTCTTACGTATATATATATATATATATATATATATATATATACACACACATATACATATATATATACACAATAGTTTGGGTATACTAATCGAAATTTCTTACCGCACTAAAAGTCAGATAGCGGACTAAAAAATAAAGATAATTGAATTTCGCAAGCGGCGTTTTAAAGAGGACAAACTTACCTTTATTTTGTTTTTTTTTTAGAAAATTCTCTATGATTTTTTCTCGCCGTGGTACGCACTTTTGAACGTGGCCATTTTTTGACTATTTTTTGGCCGTCGGAAATTAACTGCAAAGTTTGTGGAACATTTTTTCCTCGGTTTTTTTTTCATGGTAAACTCAAAAAGGATCTCAAAATCGACACTTTTGTCCAACACCGAAATGTCAAGAGGGTAAAAAGTTGCACGGGTTCACACTGGAGGAGCTAGATTTTTTAGGATTTTTTAGGTACGATGAGTCAAGAGGCTCCACTTGGGAATTATGAGGTCTGGGAGAGTATATTAAGAAAGGAAATTTGTTTACATTTTCATTGCTAATTAACAACAATTTTTTAGATTTTTCAATTTTTTTCCGGTGGAACTTGGAGAGTCGTCGTCAGTTAGTTAATGTGCCTCGAGAACTATCGAATTTAATACAAAATATGAAAAAGAAAAAAAGGTTGTAACTTCTCATTTTAGCTTTGCTGACATTTTTCCAGATTTTTCGTTTAATACTTTTTTTTACCCTGATTTTTTTTCCAAATAACGAGGTGCTTTTTTTGACCCTTTATCACAAATCCAGCACCACACAACTTTAAACTTTTGGACTTGCTTTTTAACGCAAAAAAAATAGTCAATTAAGTCTCTTACCTTCTCTATACGAGTTTTTCATCGAAAAAAGATTCTCCGCGTTCCACCGAATTAAAAAAATTCTAGTTAATTAAATATAAAAATGTAAACAAAATTTCCTTTCTTAATATATTGTCGTAGGCCCCATAATTCCCAAGTGGAGCCTCTACACTCGACAAAGTTCCAACCAAAAATGGCGAAAAGAATGTCCAAAAGGATTCTGAACAAATTCTAGACACTCCAGTATGAACGCGTGCACCTTTCTACCCTCTCGACATTTCCTGTGAAACCCTATAGTTCTCCGATGACGCCTTTTTTCTAAAACATGTCTTTTTTAGCTAAAAATGCAATACTCGGGTGAAAAAAAATCGTCCCACACTTTCTAAAAAACAAAAATGTCGGTTTTGATATCCTTTTTAATTTTACGATGGAAAAAACCGAGGAAAAAATGTTCCACAAACTTTGCGGTTAGTTTCCGACGGCCAAAAAATAGCCGAAAAATCGTAGAGGCTTTTCTAAAAAGGAAAAATGAAGGTAACCTTGTCCTCTTCAAAACGCCGCTTGGGAAATTCAATTATCTTCATTTTTCAGTCTGCTATCTAACTTTTAGTGCGGTAAGAAATTTCGACTAGTGTACCCAAACTTTTGGCCGGCAGTGTACATACATACACACATACATGCATACATGTGCGTGTGTGTGCGAGCGAGCGTGTGTTTAAATGTATGTATATGTAAATATTTGCATATAGCGAAGCTGCCGAGTCTGGAAAATTATAAAACGAGTGTTTCACAATGAGAGATTCGCCAGGAGGCGAACTCGCGAATGCGTATAAAAGAAAGAAAGAGGGAAACTCACCCGCGAGTTCACAAGTATCGCTATAGTTGTACGTGAGACTTTTTATGAGCTTGCGGTATTTGTCGAGGCAAAAACGAGAAGACGCGGGAGAGAGAGAGAGAGAGAGAGAGAGAGAGAGAGAGAGAGAGAGAGAGAGAGAGAGAGAGAGAGAGAGAGAGAGAGAGGGAGGGAGAGAGAGAGAGAGAGAGAGAGAGAGAGAGAGAGAGAGAGAGAGAGAGAAGGGTGAAGAGAGAGCCACTTCAAGCTCTCTTTACTTGAAGAATTTTTCATTTCTGGTTCGTTCTCTCCCCTGTGGGAGAAGAAAAACCGGAAAAATGCGAAGTATTGCGCGCGCGTGCATACGGACAACAAAAACTTTCGTATTTTTCTCTCCACGTTAGCTGTGCGTGGGGCGTCCAAGTCGACTGCTGAAATCAACCGAACGTTTTCTTTTAGTGGTATAGGTTGAGATGAAATAAAAATTAAACGAGACTTCGTCCTCAGTACGTCCATACGTCTGTCCCGTGCGTCGCGAATCTGCGCATTTTTCTTTTTCATTTTTCCCCACCGTAACGCGTTTTTTAGGGCGAGATCCCGAAGGAATTTTCCTACATATAGTTGTACATAATGTTTCCTACACGTTTTTATTTGACGTTCTCGATTTGCTAATAGCGAAAGTCATTTTTACCTCCACATTTCCAGTTCCGCACTTGCCTTACTTCCACATAACGTATGCAACAGTGAATAGATATTAATGAATAAAATGAATATTGATGAATTGGTCAAATATGAATGAATTTATCGAGTTAATGAATTTTCATAAATTAATATATTAAATGAATATTAATTAATTAATATACAGAATAAATATTCATGAATAAATTAATTTAATGAATATTAATAAATCAATGGATTGGACGAACTGGTGAATTGAAAAAATATTAATGGTGCAATTGATTGAACGAATATTAATGAACTATGAAGTTCAAGTTTGCATCGTTGGAATGCGACGGAAATGGTTTCTTCTTAATTACTCAAATGATTTTTGCTCGATTCAGGCTCCGAAAATTGGTGGAACGTTTCTACACATTCGTATTAGAAATCTACGGCCTCAATTTAAAAAAAAATAGCCTTCGGGCAATGATAAAAATAACGAATAAAAAATGGAACAGAAATATCGTTGCCTTCCCATGATGCAAGCGTCAACGTCATTATGAATGAGGAAATCGAAAGAACATCAATGAATTAATTAATTGAATGAATATAAATGTATTGACTTGAATGAATATTGATGCATCGATGGATAGAATGAATATTAATTCATCTATTAATGAAATCAATAGTAACGAATTAATGAATGAATTAACTGAATGAATATTAATGAATAAATGAATACGATTGGAAAGGCATTTAATATTTATCGATATTATCGAACCCGTTTAGAAATTTCGGATTATCACGAAAAGCAAAAATAAAGTGCACTCCAGCATTTATCGCTGAAACGCTCTCCGATACAAAGCTGCAGTAGCGAATGCAAAAAAAAAAGATGTAACAGCCTCGTCTCGTTTTTCCGCCTCGCCCATAACAAAAAAAGTCGCACGATCGTGTAACTCAATCTATACTCGTACCCTCATTTTCCTCACTCGTTGCATTGTTATCCTTTTCGCCTCTGCATGTCGAAGTGAAAATATCTCTTTCAAGTGCTGTTAGTGCGGAAAACCGAATGAGCGGCGTCGGCCAAGAGGCGGGGGGGGGGGGGGGGGGTGGAGGAATAGACAAAAGAACTGCAAATTTAACCCGCGCAAAATTGAGACGCACGATCGCAATCCCATTGAAGCTCTCTCCACAGTACCGCGTTCACTTTTCAACGCGTCCCTTTTTTTCACTTTCTTTTGTGATTTTTTTTACTTTTTCTACCACCACTCTTTTCGACTACCTCCATTACGAGGCGTAGTTTTTTTTTTGCCATTTCCATTATTTTCACGCAGCAGCTCGTAGGGCACTTGTACCAGTTCCCGTTAATGTTTCGCGCACCCGGTGCTCGTGCTTCTCTTCGATCGTAAGCGTGCACGGGAACGCGTGCACAATTGCGAGTAGAGTTCCAGGAGGCATTGGACAACGAGGAAAGTGTGCACTTCGAAATTATCGCGCGAAAAACGGCGTTCGTCACTTTGGAAGCTTCCAGCGTCTTATTATCTGTTTGTTGAACATTTAATTGTGTCAAGAAAATTATTATTTTTATTTTTAAAAACCTAATGGCGATTATTTGTTAATATAAATTATTGAAATTATTGAAATTGGATGATTAACAGAGGTTATCAATAAAAAATCAAAACAAAGAGAGAGAGAAAGAGATGATTATTAAAAGTTGTATTTTTATTTGATCAAAAAGAAGGGATTTTATTACGAATACCGATGGTCGTTTTAATATGACTGACAATAAAAATTGAACTATGGCAAAAAAATGTAACGATTTTTCTGCGATTAAATTAATAGTCATTGCTGCAAAAAAATATTTCGTTTTTTTTTCTGGTAAAAAATTATTCATAGTTAAAAGAAAGAGAGTGAGAGAGAAAGAAAGGGGAGATTATTGGAAATCGTAAGTCAACGTGATTGATTTAATTTAAAAAGGATTTTCCATACACTTAATAGTGTCGGATTGAATGTTACCAAAATTAAAAATATAATTTTGTTGAAAACACCATGTTTTTTATTATCGTGAATTGATATTAATAAAAATCCTTCAGTTTGTTTCTTAAAGTGAATTATTTATAACTGTTAAGCACAAGAAAGAAAGAAAAAGTGAATATGATCGGAACTTGAAATTAAACGTAGTAGCTGAAATTGATTAAGCTCGAATTTTCATAAAATTAAAGACATAGAATTTAATATTACCGATATAGAGAATTTAATTTCCTTAAAAAATATCATTTTAGATTTTTTAGATTTACATTCATTATTCTTAAACGAAAATATTATAGTTGGCGTGTGAATTTTTTGTTCACAGTTAAAAGTGAAAGAAAGACAAAGAAGTAGAAAGCGATCGCCCTAAATCTTTCCCTCCCACATCCTCTTAATTCGCAACCAGCAAGTATGCATTTCCCAGTCGAGTAGCTTGGCACCGAGCGAATTTTATCGCGCTAGGTGTTCGGCTATCTCGGAGTAGCGCGAGCCGCACTCCAAGATTTCAGGTCTGATCGTATACCATCCTTATCCACTAGACCTACTGTATCTACTTTATGCAGTCGGACCGGTCTTCGCGGCATACATCTATACAAAGCCGTGTCAGCGGAAGAACACGGAGCACCCACTCGATCGAGCTTTCGTTTTCAAGGAGCTTTTTCGAGTCTTCGCCACAAAAATCCATACATACCATACATATACATACATGAATAAATACATACCTACATATACATACATGAGGTATTCCAGTTCAACTCAGAAAACTATTTTCCTCGCCGTCATTGATTATTGACTTCTATAGTTGAAAATCTCACCCCTGGAATAAAAAAATACCCATTTTTGTCTTTACTTCTGTCACCCCTTGTCCTTCTGCGGCCCCAAAAAATCGAGACGTCTCCTCGGACTGTTTTTAAAATTCTGACAAAAATTGCATTTTTCACCAAAACTCAACTTGCCCTTTCGATATTCACTTTTTTTTATTATTCGACAGTTTGGAAGTGAGAAAAGTACTTTTTCGGTCTGCACATCCTATCCCACCCGAATTAAATTTAATTTTAAACGATATTTTCGACTTTTTTTCGTTACTTAAGACCGAAAAAGTACTTTAAAAAATTACAAAAAGTAGAAAAAGTACCGAAGAAAATAGTAAATATCAGGACATGTTCAGTTTTGGTGAAAAATACACAAAAGAAAACGTAGCTAAATTTCTGAGCAGACGTTTCGATTTTTTGCAGCCGCAGAAGAAAAAAGGGCGGGGAAAAAATTGAAAAAAAGATCAGGTGTTTTTTTACACGAAGAGTGAGGTTTTTCACTATAGAAATCAATAAACTGGAATATATAATAACCTGGAATATCCCATGCATGTATGTACGTGCACACGCGTATATCTATCTGCATGTGGAAACGGTTCGGGACGAGCTAGAGCAGGAAACGAACGGACAAACGAAAAAAAAGACACGTTTTATATTCGAGGAAACAAGCGGGTGGATTGTTATCCGCGTGGTCGAAAGAGACAATCGAAAGATGCTGATCGCATCTTCGTGGGGCGTGGTATATCGTAGGCTATACGTAAAGCACGGTCGATATATGCCGGAGCGATCTCGGGACTTCCGGTCTCGTATACAACGAATACAAATCCAGTCCCGGAAATGCCAATTCGAGGCTTCGCGAGACGGGATGCAATTCTGTTTTCTCATAGTCTTTTCTTTTCTCGATTTTCCGTATATGTTTATATGTATATACATATATGTTCATTCCTCACGATCTTGGATCGTTCTGGGCATCCGAATGCACATTTCACACTGCACCAGGGTGCATAATAAATCTGGAAGATGTGTATGTACAGGTATTTGTGTGTATGGCCATACATACCCACACGTACATATACACTGCACTGACCCAAAAAATTGAATAAAAAAAAAAAATTGTTGACATTGTTGTAGAGAATGACAAAAAATAAGAGCTGACCAAATTTCAGCCCTCTATATTAATATGTAGAGGTCCCTCATCGCGATTTTCTATTTCCCATTCATTTAACATTGTAAAAGTTTTGTTTGCCTTTCAGCTTCATAACTCGCCTACGGGGAACCCCCATAAACATTTTTTATAGAAAATTTAACGCTCTACAAAAAAGGTCCTTAGCCTTCATACGATAAATTCACTCGTTCAAATTTTATTCAGCATCAAAGTTGAATTTATGACAAATTTAATGATTTTGAGAGTTTTTCGGACTTTTGGGACAAAATTATTGATTTTTTTTGTCGTTTTTTTCTGATTCATCTTAAAAAGTATTGTATCCTTTTTAAATTATTCTCTTGATATTTACTTATCATGCTATGGGCAATTGAATTCGGTTTTAGAATAGATTTTTGTACTAATGGACTTTTAAATGACAATAAATTTGAATCTATTGGGAATTTCACAATATATTTCAGGAATAGTTTGAAAAAGATATAATGCTTTTTAAGATTAATCAGAAAAGAAACAATAATTTCGTCGTAAAAGTCCAAAAATCTCACAAAATCACGAAATTGATCATAAATTCAACTTTGACGTTGAATAAAATTCGAATGAGTAAATTTATCGTATGAAGGCTAAGGACCTTCTGTGTAGAGCGTTAAATTTTCTATAAAACAATGTTTTGGGCATTTCCGTGTATTTAAATATTAATATAAAGGGCTAAAATTTGGTCAGCACTCATTTTTTGTCATTCTCAACAAAACTTCAACAAAAATTTCAGTAAAAAAAAATTTGGGCCAGTCTATTATACATGTATGTATATGTGTATGTATACGTGAGATATACATAGACATATATTCTACTACTGATATACACGAGGTAGTTGGAGAGGACGGGATACAATTTTTAGCTGAAAGAACTGGTGAAGCAATTTTTATTCCTGACTTGGAGAATTGCATTTAATTCTAAACTTGAATTATGATATGGGAAAAGATTTTCAGTATAAAATAGTTGAAAGTGAAGGACATCGGAAATTTCAAAGTTACGATTTTTACTGCGGAATTTTAGGGCCTAGGTTTTTTAGTTTACTTTGGAGTGAAGCTTTTGTAAAAATTTCAAAAATTGACCGAGTTATGAAGCTTTTTGGGAAGATGGTCCACTACCCTATGGCGAAGCGCCTTGCTGCAATTTACCCTATTTTCTTTTACTTTTTTTTTCGAACTCTATGTTTTATGAAACAGTGTAGGCATGTCGAATCTCAAAATCTGTCCGATCTACCTCAAATTTGGACGGAGCATAGTTTATAACATTTTTTATCGTACGATGTGATAATCTTTTAATGTGTTCATCCATTTTTTGATAACAAAACATTTAAGTAATTTTTTTGGTCGGTAATCGATTTTTTTTCTACAGCTTGGCATTTTGTAATGTTCAAAATTTCAAAAAAGTATCCGTAAAGTATGATTATTATACTGAAGGTACCTTTTTTAATCTTTCTTTCCAGATAACCCTAGTTGCCAGAAGCACCTACACCGACTGGTCATTCAGCAACGCTGGCACGTTCTTTCAATAACAATAACTGCACTGTTAATCAATATTTTTTAATAAAAAAAATACTCAAGCATGGCATGACTACGTTTCAATTGTGTGTAAAGTCCCGACCTCGTCGTCCCAATGCTCTCACCAGAACAAAATATCGAAAGTCGACCTCTCTCACCAAACTTATAGGCAGACCCGTATGAACCCTTATGAACCCTACTCATATGAACAATCTGTAAATGAGAAAATCAAAAAGTTGCAAACAATGCATCCCCGACAGTTAGACTATATGCCTATACGTGAGTAACGTTTATTCTCATACTGTACATATACATATACACATACACTGCCGGCCAAAAGTTTGGGTAGACTAGTCGAAATTTCTTACCGCACTCAAAGTTAGAAAGCGGACTCAAAAATGAAGATAATTGAATTTCCCAAGCGGTGTTTCAAAGAGGACAGATTCACCTTTATTTTGATTTTTTTCAGAAAATTCTTTACCATTTTTTTTCTTCCCCGTTACGCACTTTTGAACGTAGCCATTTTTCGTCTATTTGTTGGCCGCCGAAAATGAACTGCAAAACTTTTGGAATTTTTTTCTCAGGTTTTTTCATGCTGAACTTGAAAAGGATGTTAAAACCGACAATTTTGGTATTTCGAAAGTCTCATACGATTTTTTGTCCCAGTATTGCATTTTTAGCTATAAAATACATGTTTCAGAAAAAAGGCGTCATTGAAGAACTGTAGGGTTTAGAGGAAATGTCAAAAGGGGAAAAAATTTTGTCCGAATTTTTTTTCGACATTTTTTCAATTACCATTTTTGGTTGCAACTTCGATGAGTGGAGAGGCTCCACTTGGGAATGATAGGGTCTAGGACAATATATAAAGAAAGGAAATTTGTTTACATGTTTATTTTCAATTAACTACAACTTTTTAGATTAAAGAAAAAATTCGGTGCATCTCAGAGAATCGTCGTCATTTGGTTGTTGTGCCTCGAGAACTATCGGATTTAATTAAATATTAAAAAGAAAAAAGTTCTAATTTTTCATTTTAGATTTGCCGACATTTTTCCAGATTTCTTTTTAAAAACTTTTTTTACCTTGACTTTTTTCCCAAATAACGAGCTTTTTTAACCATTTATCACAAATCCAGCACCACACAACTTTGAACTTTTGGACTTGCTTTTTAACGACAAAAATAGTCAATCAAGTCTTTTACCTCCTCTATACGAGTTTTTCATCGAAAGAAGATTCTCCGGGTTTCACCGAAAAAATTAGAGAAAAATCTTTAAAAATTGTACCTCATTCGAAATAAAAATCAAAACAAATTTCCTTTGTCAATCTATTGTTCTAGACTCCATAATTCCCAAGTAGAGCCTCTCCACTCATCAAAATTCCACCCGAAAATGGTGAAAAAAATGTCCAAAAAAATTCTGAAAAAATTCTAGCTACTCCAGTGTGAACCCATGCAACCTTTTACCCTCTTGATATTTCTTCCGAAACCCTATAGTTCTTCGATGACATCTTTTTCTCTAAAACATGTCTTTTTTAGTTAAAAATGCAATACTGGGGCGAAAACAAATCGTCCGAGAGTTTTCAAAAAACAAAAATATCCCTTTTGATATCCCTTTTAAGTTCACAATGAAAAAAAAACGAGAAAAAATTTACCACAAATTTTTCAGTTAATTTTCGACGACCAAAAAATAGCCGAAAAATGGCCACGTTCAAGAGTGTCTACCAGGGCGAAAAAAATGGTAGAGAATGTTCTAAAAAAGCACAATAAAGGTAAAATTGTCCTCTTTGAAACGCCGCTTGGGAAATGCAATTATCTTTATTTTTGAGTCCGCTATATAACTTTTAGTGCGGTAAGAAATTTTGACTAGTGTAAAAAGGTATAAAAATAAGGTAGAACATAAAACCACCGTCCTTCAATGTTCATCAACGACACGATCGATCCTTCCCGATCAAGTTACACACAAACATACACGGAGAGGCCACAAGCGCTGAGAACTTTGGAAGGCTGATTTATGTCTGTACTTCCCTTATTATCCCTGCACGAAAGCCGGTGCGTTCTCCTATACATAGATATAGCTATAGGATTACCATCGGGAAAGTAAGATCGACCGGTGCGCGCATATAAGAGCGGACCGATGGCTCATAGCGTCCGGAGTGGTGGATGCAGCGAGCAAAAGGGGTACGTGAACTTTCAACGTGGCTCTTCGCATTGATCATAAAGTAACGACCTCATTAACACGGCCACCAGGTGGCAAACGAGGCTTTTCACGCGTCTGCAGGAAGTCCGCGGCCCATTAAGACACCGCTCTGTTTATGCATCCTTTCATTAAGCGCCGAGCGCTCAATGCTCGTCGTCGCGTACACCCCCCCCCCCCCCCTCCGCCCCTGCTCACTACGGCACACGGGATATTGGAGGCAGCGGGAAAAAATTAATAAAAAAAACGGGCGGGAGAGAAAAAAAACGTCGTGAAACTTTTACGATTTGCCTGACGCAGTCCCTTGTCGCGAAGTGACGTTTTGTCAATCGGAGCTGAATAATTTCGCGATCTCTATTTTGTGACGTATTTTGATTTGTACGTTGGGGGGGGGTGAAATTCAATTTGCCTCAAGTGCTGCTACGCTTCTGTGCGTGAGAAAGAGCGAGAGCGAGAGCGAGAGAGAGAGAGAGAGAGAGAGAGAGAGAGAGAGAGAGAGAGAGAGAGAGAGAGAATAGGGAATTGAATTTTTATTTTATTAAATGGGAGAGAACATCAATAAAAATGAAGAGGTTTCGGTAGAAACATTTATTGATTTTAATTTTATTCCATTGGCCCTTCCTTGACACACTGGGTAATTTTGAGCCGGAAGAATTTTAAATAAAATGCTCGGATGCCTAAAATTGAAAGTTTTCAATAATTTTTTACAACAATTCACTTTTATACTTTCCGAATTGTAATTATGCAGACATATTAAGAAATGTTTCAAGTGTTTGCCGGATTTTGTTTTTAGAAAAACAGACCGTAGGGTTGTTAAGGGCAGGTGGATGAAGTTCTATCCGGGTCAAATTTGCCCAGTGTGTCAAAGCCGTGACCACATGTAAGTGTGTCAAGGAAGGGGTAATATTCATTACGTATTGGGAAAAAATTGGTAGTTTATTGCCAAAAAAAATTTAGTTCGAAGAGATAGTTAAGAAAGAGAGAGGACGAGAGAGAGAAAGAGAGAGGGTTATTGGAAATTGAAATTCATCGTGATTGATGAAATTCAATAAGAAGGAATTTTCATAGAATTAAAGGTATTGGATTTAATATTACTGCTTTTTTCAGAAACAAACTAACATATTTTTATTGATGAACAACAACTCACTGATCGATAAAAAAAAACATATCACTTTT
Organism: Ophion ellenae; assembly: GCA_963210295.1. Classification (NCBI taxonomy): domain Eukaryota; kingdom Metazoa; phylum Arthropoda; class Insecta; order Hymenoptera; family Ichneumonidae; genus Ophion; species Ophion ellenae. The sequence goes on along the minus strand of OY723385.1, from coordinate 77,292,176 downwards.
CTGAATTTTTTTTGTTTATATTGGTAATATCAAATTCAACATTTTTAATTAGATGAAAGTTCTCTCTCATTTGTTTTCATCAAGTACGTTCAAATTTTATTTGCAATAACCCTCTCTCTTTTATGTTCTACCGCTCTCGCTCCCTCTCCCTCGCTCTCTCTTTTAACTTTCTTTCAGAGAAAATCTAAAATATTATTTTTCATCAATAGTAACAAATAATTTAATGACCTATCCTATAGCTCATATAGCTTATTATTTATGTGCCAACCTAATAACTTCAATATTATTGAAGTAAACATTTTTATTTGTATTGAAATTTGCTTTCATTTGATAAAATAAAAATTCAATTTCCTGTAATCCTCTCTCTCTCTCTCTCTCTCTCTCTCTCTCTCTCTCTCTCTCTCTCTCTCTCTCTCTCTCTCTCTCTCTCTGTCTCGTTTTCACACACATATTCATTGAGGTATAAACACCCCCCCCTCGCCCCTTATCCGCTGTATACATATTTATATGCTCCTCCACAACAATATGGTTATAGGTAAAATCGTGCAAGCCTCTTTCGAAAAGCAAGGTACACGCTCTCGGTTTTATCCTTGCATTATCCCCGGGCACGTAGACGTCACCTCGGCACGTGCACTTTTCCTTCTCGGCACAAGGTCCCGAAGGACAACAAATTCCTTTTCGTATATTCATTGGGATATCAAACTGTTTTATATAGATATAGATATATGAAATGGTGTGGTAATCCAATGAATATACGAAAGGAAATTAGCTCTCCCTATATTCCTGGTGAAGCAACAACTATTAGCAGTAGAAATATTTTCTAACCTATCAGGTTTAGGAGAAAACTTTTCCCACAAAAGTTGGATACTTTGAACGGGGTCATCGAGTGGTGGCTACGAGGCTTATTCAGGTGGAGGCGGTTTGAAAATTTCAGCCACCTCTATTTTTTAAAATAAGACGACTATTTCTTTTGTTCAGAATTCTATCAAGGAATTGAACATGAGTTCGCACACCAAGTTTCAAGATGATCGTTTGACATCTAATGTAGAAAATCGATATGTCTTTGCCTACTAGGCGTGTCGCAATAGTTTTCGAAATATCGAATTTTGGAAATCGATAAAATAACGCGCGTCATTATTTATGTTTATCACGGCGCGCTTACTGCTATCCCTACTTTATCGACATTATCGCCCCAACAAACCCACGAAATCCGAACAAACACAACCGAGCCCAATCCAAAACGAAATTTCACAAACTTCTTTTAAAGATCAAAAAGCATTGCTTGAACGGAGAATTTTTTTTTTCGATGCACCGTTTTTTTTTTATTAACGAAAATAAAGAATTTTTTCAGTGTGAATCGATACTTTCACTTTGGACTGCGGCTCACAGTGGTTCCAAACGCCGAAAAGCTGGCCAAAAATCGAAATCATCGAAAAAACGGATGGTGGTGGGTATATATAAGTTTTGGGGGTCGCTGAATCCGAATCTGATGTTAGTTTTTCAAAAAAAATGAGTCAAAAAGTCAAAAACAAGATGGCGGACCAAAAATTTTTTTATATCAACTTTAAACAATAAAAAATGATGTTATAAGGAGTTTTTGAGGTCGCTAAATCGAAATTTGACATCAGTTTCATAAAAAAAATGCAAAACAAAGTCAAAAACAAGATGGCGGACCAAAAAAAAATGATTATAATTGTAAATGATAAGACCTGTTGATTAAGGGGTTTTCGACGTCGCTGAATCAGAATTTGACATTTAATCAACTTGGAAAAAAATTTGAATTAAGTTTTTTGAAAAAAATAATTTATTGTTTATACCAAATTCATTGTTTATAATGTCAAAATCATTGGTAGTATGTATACTCAACATTAAATAACTCAAACAAATTTTTTTTGACGATATTGGGCTTCATATAACGGGAAAATCATATTTTTAGCCATTTTTTTAAGTAAATTTTCAAATTGCATTTTCTTAATTTCGGGCAAATTCGGGCAAAAGTTATTGGCGTCATAATTTAGTGCTATGATGCCCTTACCATATGCAATTAATTTCAGCCCGGGATCTAGCGGGACTTTCGAGAAAATGAGAAAGTAAAAGTGGCATAAAAATGACGAAATTTTGTGATTTACAAATAATAATATATAAACAATGTACAAGCACTTAAAATTTCAAACAAAACGTACTTTACTAACCTCAGATATCCCTCTCTTCGAAACAATTCACTTCACCATGAATAATTAACACTAACTTGTCTAAATTAAATGTTTAAGTCAGAAAACACGTGACATTCACGAAATTTAACCTTAACTTCACAACGCCACGCTGCCAACAAGTGTGTATTATTGGCACTGGTAATGCTGCGTTCTTAAAGTACAGGTACCAACCTAACATATGGCACACAAAAAAGTCCTATATTTAGTAACGCGATTTTCCCTATTTTTGACCAGCTTTTCGGCGTTTGGAACCACTGTGCGGCTATCCTTTTAAAAACCAAAATTTTATCATACCCTTCGTCCAAGCCCTAGATTACCTCATGCAAAAACTAAATGCGTTTAATTTATTATTGCGGATGATTTGTTTCCGAGCGGCAGTGGTCGTCGCGAAGGACGGTTTTTTAAATCATTGGATCTACGACATTTATAAATATTTGTCGATACGAAAATTCTAAAAAAAACTCACGACCATACTCTCATGTATAGATAAAATTGAATACATCCCGCTATATTGGTAAAATTTCAAGCCAAGTTACCGAACTGTTGTCGAAAAATGACGACTGTAAAAATCGTCTCATTTAGTGCTCAGCGCGTGTAAACAATTCCAAAGATTGCGCAAGGACAGTAAAAACAAGTCGTCATCGAATGTTTAAAGAAATTATTCATGACAAAACATAGAGAAATATGACTAACAGAAAAATGTTCCTAGCCGCGACTTTTCAATGAAAATGTAAAAATGTTTATTTTTAATAATTTTAATGATATTAAAATATAGTAATATAAAATAATATTAATAATATTAATAACATTAATTAAATTTCAATAATATTAAAATTGCGCGAAATTTTTTATTCCTATTTATCATTGGGTATAATAATTGACTGTGACTTGTCAATTATTTGGGCTCCGCAGGCTGAGCAATTCTTCCCATTTAAGAAAATTTTTTCGAGACCCAATCATCGCCATAGAGTCGAAAAGTTGCTTGTACGTTATTTTTCCATCGCTTCGATATTTTTATCGCGGCTTCGTGTACAAAAAGAAAAACTTTCGCCAAAGTTTCGCGATTTGCGCTTCTTGTGAAATACTCCCGGGGCAAAGTATCCACCCTCGCCGTGCATCGATGGGCAACGGACGCGACGAGGCCGCGTATTTATTCGGTTCCTTTCCTCGGCTTTTCGCGGATACGTGGTGCCTGTATGGAATTCATATCGTATACGGAGAATAATCGCGTCGAACGATAATAATCGATGTATGGTCGGAGCCTGTTGGAATCCACGGACCCGCCTATGTCCTCGCAACGGGGCTTTACGGGTGCGCGTTTTTCGGGGATCAATTGATTTTTCTTCTATACCGATACGTGAAACGTATTTCGAGGGCTGCGAAGCCCCGATAATACCGCGGGTACATCGGAAATCGTTACGCCACGTGGAACGATGTATTGAATACACATATGGTAATAATGACTCCAAAGACTGCGAAAACTGTGGTGTAGAAAGAGACAGATGGACATGGAGACAGGGAGAGAGAGAGGGAGAGAGAGAGAGAGAGAGAGAGAGAGAGAGAAAGAGAGAGCACACTATGGAGCAATTTGACAAAAGGTGATGAAGATACGACTTACATTACTGTACATAATAGAAATAAAAATAGCATACAAATAAACAAAAGTAAAACGAAAATGCAGTAACTGCAACGAGCCGGGATATAATATATAAATCTCAAAACTAATTAACGAAAAATAAAATAATTAGAAGTTCTAATAATGAAAATTAAGAAATAAAAAATGAAACGAAGTAAAGTATTAACAAAAATAAAACAATTATAAAAATTAATAAAGGTAGGGTTATGGTAAATCGGAGGGAAAGAAGGAGAACGTTCGTTAATTTGTGCTCTGGAGTTTCAGCCCCCTGCAAGTTCCCGCTAAGATCACAAGAGGGAGAGCGAGCGCGCGGGAGAGAGAGAGATCGTTAAATGTCCTCTGGGCATTTGTTTTCGTCTTTACATTTTTCAAATCCATATTTTTCAATCTATACGAAGAAAAGTATCCGAAAGATACAAAAAACAAGTAAATACAAAATCAATGAAAAAAGTGACTTCATACAAACCAAGTAACAATGGACTCGATATAACCCAAAGACTGAACCGCACGAGTCACTTTTTGTTTCTATCAATAGAGAGAAAGAGAGGGATCGAGAGCGAGAGAGAAGCCATTGGCGCAATCATCGTATTCATGATGTTAGCTCACGTTTAAAGCTCGTCGACCGTTAACTCTGTACCCCGTAACAACAACCCGGCACTGAGCGCTATGTATGTGCATTATAAAAATTGCATTTTTAACGAGGCAACCACGCGGATGCAAACACATTTCTATTACCATACGGGCATGGTTGGAGCCATTATGCCAATGAGAGAGAGAGAGAGAGAGAGAGAGAGAGAGCCGCGGACGCTTTTGCCACGTGCGGTAAACGACAAATTATCAGGGAATTTATATCAGAGTTTACTCGCGGAAATTTCTCTTCGTACGCGAAGCAGGGTGTAGCTGGTAAGTGCCATCATACACATACATACACACACTCGGTTTCTTAATATCCTTTCCCTACATGAATATATATATATATATATATATATATATATATATATATATACACATATATATATATATAAGGGTGATTCATTTCAGGGCAACTTTTTTTTTGACCCATCGTGCCCGAAAACCTTTAGTTGGTACCCAATAACGAACTTTCGTGAAAGGGGGGTGTTGTTAAAAAATATTTAGAGGTCGCGAATCACAATTGAAGGTTTCCCATTTGATTAACATTGAAAAAAAATGTTTTTCTCATTATTAGTGTTACCATTCCGCGAATTTTGATATCGCGATATTTTCCAAGTGGGTTCTCATAGGAAATATGATACTCCACACTAAAGTTCATTGAGCCATGGCCGTAAATTCAACCGTTTCAGCGGCATCATTATTTCAAGTGAATATTGTGCAAAATATCTATTCAAACGGCTGTAACGCCTAAGCTATTAGATATATCGAAAAAAATTCAGATGAGAACTTTGTAGAGAAAGTAATTTTCTACAAAAAAGTCTTATAAGCCGAGCCCGAAAATTCAACTCTTTCTCAGCTATAGGTGGATGAAGTAAAATAAATAGATATTTTTTTAAACAAAAAAAATCTATTTATTTTACTTCATCCACCTATAGCTGAGAATGAGTTGAATTTACGGGCTCGGCTTATAAGACTTTTTTGTAGCAAATTACTTTCTCTACAAAGTTATTTTTTGAATTTTTTTCGATATATCTAATAGCTTAGGCGTTACAGCCGTTTGAGTAGATATTTTCATACAATATTCACTTGAAATAATCATATCGCTGAAACGGTTGAATTTACGGACTTGGCTCAATGAACTTTATTGTAAAGTATCATATTTCCTATGAGAACCCACTTGGAAAATATCGCGATATCAAAATTCGCGGAATGGTAACACTAATAATGAGAAAAATATTTTTTTCAATGTTAATCAGATGGGAAACCTTCAATTTTGATTCGCGACCTCTAAATATTTTTTGACACCAACCTCTTTCACGAAACTTCGTTTTTGGGTACCGACTAAAGATTTTCGGGCACGATGGGTCAGAAAAAAAAAGTTACCCTGAAACGAATCACCCTAATATATATATAGAGTGATTTATTTCTCGACGAAACGCGGCTAGTTCCGAAACTGGGAGGCAAGCATGGGACCAGCTGTATTGTTATAGGATTTTCACAGTTTCCCTATACCCATGGCAGAAATACCCATGGTGAATGAGATGCAGAGGGGCAAGTCGGCTGCGGCCGCAAGGTGGGGTGAAATGGAATATGGTGGGGAATTTAATAAGGGGTTGGGTAGGGTTGAAAATCTCGAAAAACTCATTTTTTTAAATTTTATTATCTAATAGTACAAACTCAAGACGCTATTTTTGAAATCGGTGGGCACAATTTCTCAAAAACGAATGCACCGATCTTATTGAAATTTTGCATACTTCTTCGAAATAGCATTGACTCGTGGTTGGACGAAGGTTTTTTTTTCGATTACAACTAATTTTACAAGGATATACGTAGTGTAAATTGTACCAAAAATTGAACTATTTTGCCAAACTCTGCCAAAAATTCAAATGTCAATTTTTTAAAAATTCGTCGATCAATCTCGAGCTATACTTATCGAATGACAGAACAAAATTGTTTTTTTAATTTCAGATAAAGCTGTCATGAGTGATCTTGACCACCACGAAGACACTTTTTTTTAGGAGCCTTTGGAAATCGGGTCCCATCGGCTGAATTTCCTAAATTTTTGGATGAATTTTTTTTTAAACATTGTTTAAATCTTGCTCTTTGATGTGCTCAACATTTTGAATGAAATAATTTATGTATCATATTTTTTTTTAATAGAGGAAAAATCCTTTTTTTGGCTTCGAAACCCACGTAACCCCATAAGGGAATCTACGATAAAACACTGGAATCCCCGTACAATGAAATCTACGATAAAAAATATATAGGGTGATTCACAACTATCAGGGTTTTCTTTGTAAGCATCTAGGGTGTTTCATTACAAACAAAACCCTTTTTTTAATGTCGTAGGACAAAAATATTCGCGTTTATAGTCCAGGTAGCAAAAAAATGGCACAATAGTTGCACGCGGAACGTGCAAGCCGGGTCGGGCGCGGCTTCCAGAACTCAGTTCCAGACAAAGGGACTTTTTTTTCACCAAAAAATAATGACCACGGTCACTTGCTTCGAAAATCGATAATATGATTTAATCATTGTCGGTTATTACTTGGCGCTTAAAGAATAAAAAAATTGCGAACGAGCAACTACTGTGCTATTGTGTGCTCATCAGCGTCGGACTCAACGCGGGAATATCTCGGCTAATTTTTGTCGCACGACATTCAAAGTAAAGCCTTTCTCTCGCAATGACCAGCCCATATGTTCGCCAAGGGAACCCTAATAGTTGTGAGGTACCCTGTATTTATATAGGCAGAGGCCATTCTATTCGTAAATTTCAATCGTATATATACAAATTAATGTTGCTCTGTGCGGAACATGCAAGCCGGATCGAGCGCGGCTTCGAATCCACCTCTAAACAAGTGCCTTTTTTTTATACATGTTTTTTTCTAAAAAATAATGAACACAAAGACTCGCTTGGCAAATCGATAATATTATATAATAGTTTTCGTTTATTGTATAATACTTGAAGGAAAAAAATTGCGAGTGAGCAACTACTGCGCTATTGTTTACTCAGCATCGGGCTCAGCACGGGAATATCGCGGCCAATTTTTGTCGTATGGCATGCACAAAAAAGCGTTTCACTCGTACAGCATATAGCCTCGCAAAGGGAACCCGATATATATATATATATATATATATATATATATATATATGTGTGTGTGTGTGTGTGTGTGTGCGTGTGCGTATGTGTGTGTGTGTGTGTGTGTGTGTGTGTGTGTGTGTGTGTGTGTGTAGAGACCGTTCTATTCGCAAATTTCTATCGCGTACCTACTAATTAATGTAACAGGCCCGTCGCGTTCCCGCTCAGCACCCAGTTATGGTCAACATATGCATTATTGGGCTAGTCGCGGCGAAAATTTGCATCATATGCCAATGACCCGCAGGAGGAGCTGTTCTCCAAATGCAATTTTCTATAATTCAAGAACTCGTTACCGCGTAGAGATGTAATCAACGGAACATGATTTCATTTATTGATATTGGTATTCGTCCATGGACGTAATTTTTTTCTTCGCAGTCTACATCATTTACAGCATCCGGTGTGTCAAAACGAGCTGGCAATTTGCGATTTAAGAGGGGGGGGGGAGTTGGTTTACGCAACAAATAAAAAGAACATGATACAAATTCGGAATTTTCCGAGCGATCTCGCTTTTAACGGGAAGTAAAATAGCGAGATAACATTTTTATTTAGCGAATATGTTCAAGGTCCTTTAAAGGTCAACATTTTTTTCTTTTAAACAGAAGTTCATATTATTCATAGTGGCATCTCATTTGACGTGAAAAAAGTTAGTCTTGTCCGAAACGGTTTTTTATTAAGCCACTAATTTTGGACATTTTTCAAACTTCTTTTAAAAACAAACGCAAAGCAATAATGTCTTGACATAAATCGAAGGTCCTCTGTAAGGCCGAGGCGAGCAGAATTCTCGCCCTTTCCAAGCGTAAGGGGTGTGGGCCGGCACGTGACTAATTCCTGGAGTAAGAAGCCAAACTTAATCAGATCGGCAGGTGCAAGGGATAAGTGCGGAGCTTTCTGAAACAACGAGAAGACGTTGGGGCTCATGGAACGCTCGATTTCCCTTCACCCCCTTCGCACCCTTTCCTCCCTTTTCTCCGGGCGATCACGCCTTGCAGGAGAAGTTCGAGCTTTGTCGCATACGATACACGAGTCGCCGTTACAACTTTTGGGGTGCTCCAGGCCCCTTGCGCCCTTGCCCCTCGACGAGGCGTCGGCCTTTCGGGTCAAGTTTCCCGCGGACCGGTGCGGTCCTACAACGGGATAAGATCAGCCTCGAGGGAGGGGGGGGGGGGGGTGACGACAGCCGTAATACGAGACCCCCTTCGGATCAGACGTGCGACAGAAAGCTCGACGCGCCTTTACGAACCTTCCCCGCACGTAAATCGTGGCGAGAAGGGTGAGGTCGTCGGAGAATTTAAAGTAGGTACTTCGCGATCGTATTGAAATCTAAAGGGAGGAGAAAATCCATTGGCCATGCAGAGTGCATTACAGCGATGTGAGAGAAAACACCGCGGTTCTGGCAGTAAATGGCCATGATGATTAATGTCATGTAGTTGAGTGCCTGATGTTAGGAATATTTAATTGTTACTATACGAAGGGGCTGCATGGAAATTGAAAATTAATTTTTATACAGATTTTTTATATAGAAAGATTTTAAATATACATTTTTTACAAATCGTGATTTTTTATTATTTTTATTTATTTTATAAATTATTTTTTAAAATTATTTTAATACAAGATGAATACATTTTTTTATTTTTTATTTATTTGATTTATTATTTTTTTATAGGTTTTGTATAAATTCCAAAAACTGACCGAGTTATGACGATTTTCGTGAAGCCCCAGATCGCCCTGTTACATCCTAGCGAATGTGCCTTCTCTGGGTTATTCTCAATATCCTCATTTGCAGTTATAAACTTATTATTATACGTATATAAATCTAAGAATAAGACGCGTAACAGCGTAAAAAGGAACGTGCGTACGTTTCGCACGCATGTTCAACTCACACGATAGCCGCACCGCCACAGTCATCGACTTTTCCTATCCCATTGGCTGTCAACAAGAACACGATCTCAGGCGCATATTCCAAGAAGAACTGTCGAACGAAAAATCAACCGACTCCAAAAACTGTACGCCGTCCCAACCACATGGGGACCGAGAGCACCCTCGACCCTAGATTATTTAAACGTAACATAGACGAAACGTCTCCGACGAACTTTCTAACTCCGACTCAAGTTCTCTATCAAGTCTCGAATTGACTCAAGTTCTTCTATCAAGTCTCAATCCCAGTCTTCCGTCAACCACCATCACATCAAGTTCTTCTATCGAGTCTCAATCCCAGTCTCCCGTCAACTACCATCGATTCAAGTTCTTCTATCAAGTCTCAATCCCAGTCTTCCTTCAACCAACATCGAATCAACTTCTTCTGTCAAGTCTTAAGAGAGACTTTGTAATCGGCGGGAGATGTTAGCGGCTCAACATGAGCAGCTAGAAGAAGGGGAGGGATGCCTCTATGGACCAGGCATTGCCGATTAGCGGTAATTATAAACACATTTGTGTAAACACATTACAAAACTTTGAACGAATTTTTCTCGAAAACACGTTTTTAAAAATGGCTGACATTCTCCTGACCGCTGTAATTAACATATCGACCTGAAATTTGGAAAGCATACTCAGAAAATATGTCTTCACGGAATGACGGATCGTTTTTTCGATAGATATATTTTTGCATTTATTATTTATCTTTTTATGCGAAAAAAAAACGCGAAAATTCGATTTTTTATTAAATTGCCGCCATTTTCCGAAATTTGTACTAAACGAAAAACCCATCCGTCATTCCATGACCAAAGGGTCACAGATTGATAATATGCTTTGAATCTGTGTTTCAGATCAACAAAGAGGGGGCAGTGATGTCAGCCGTTTACCTCCCGCGATTTGATGACCTGTTTTCGCGGAGCTGCAACGGGCGCCATTTTGGTTTTTTTGGCAAAAAAAAATTTTTTTAACGTCCTGTATGTCATGAATAAAAGCAATAAAAAAAAACCGCACTCAAAAAGCTTTACTCGTTTCCTTTAAAAAAAAATAAAATGTAAACACCTGAAATATGGCACTCCAATGACAAAGTCTCTGTTAAGGGGGGATTGCCTTTTTTTTCGCAAAATTTACCGCTTTTTGGGAATTTTTTTGTGAAGAAAGTATACAACGGAAAACTTGTGAAACTTGGCATATAGTTTTATTGATCTGTTTACTACATACAAAAAATTTTTTAAACAATTTCATCAAAAAATCCGCCTCCCACCCCCCTCGACGCGCGATGGTCCTTTTTTGATGGTGTGCACGATTTCTCAAAAACTATTCAACCGATTGCCTTCAAATTTGGACAGAATGCTCAGCTGACATCCTTTTATCGTTTGATGAAGCAAAAAAGCAATACGTTTAATAGTTTTTTATTTATAACAAAAAATCGATCAATTTTTTTCGAAGAATCGATACTTCAAGTTCAAAACGTCACCAAATCGTCATTTTTTTCCCCCTTCATCGAACGATAGCTATATGTGTCTAAAGTAAAATGCTTTTTGGGTTTTTGTTGCAGGATGAACGTGAAGGCTGTAATCGTGCACACCATCAAAAAAGGACCATCGCACGTCGAGGGGGGTGGGAGGCGGATTTTTTGATGAAATTGTTTAAAAAATTTTTTGTATGTAGTAAACAGATCAATAAAACTATATGCCAAGTTTCACAAGTTTTCCGTTGTATACTTTCTTCACAAAAAAATTCCCAAAAAGCGGTAAATTTTGCGAAAAAAAAAGACAATCCCCCCTTAATTCAGAAGTCAAACGAATATCTCCAATTAACCTTCATACGAACAGTCTTCATTTTTCCGTGAATATCGATCTCAATTCATCGACCTCGCGCGCCGTTCATATTCCGATCTACGTGTAGTGCCGTCGTAGTAAACACGTCGAGTATACACACGACCAGCCTAAAATCCTGCGAGCGTCTTGCCAGCAATTGTACCAGCGAGCGCACCAGGCCAAGAGCGAAGGCCCTTGTAACGCGAGCGACAACAAACATCCATGCGAGCGAGCTAGCGAGCGACCGAGTGTCAAACCACAACCAATGTAAGCTACCCATGTAGGGTGATCGGTAGTGGCCAACGATCGGCCGATGCGCGACGCCGAGCCTGCCAACATTGGCACTCGAGCTTGGCCCGATCATCGACCGAGCCTCGGATGATAAGAGCGGCCCGATATTCGCAATCAATATTGGCCCTAGAATGGCTTATGAGAATCGGCCGAGCATCGCGTAGGAGTTCATTCGAGAATCGGCCAACAATCAGTCCCCGTCAAGATTGCCATCATTGGCACTCGAGCTTGGCCCGATTATCGACCGAGTCTTGGCGGATAATTGTGACCCGATATAGATCACCAAAATTGGTCCTGCAATGCCAAAAAAAAAAATTGATTCTTTTTGTATTGTAATTCGTCATTACCTGGTCTTTCGAAACGATTAGTTCGAAGAAAATATTTCACCTATATGGGACTCGAACCTTGAACCTACCTACTCATAGCCAAGCACGCTGCCCCTATGCTACCGAGTGCTCGTAACATTTGAATAGCAGATATGCCATAAGAGACCAAATGGATTCTCATCATTATTAGTATCGCATAAACTATATCAATTAGTTAATATCATCGTGATAATTAGAGAGTGTTATCGACTGACATGTTGGAGAATTTCCAAACCTAACCTATATATATATATATATATATATATATATATATATATATATATATATATATATATATATATATATATATATATATAATTCCTCTCGCTCCACCCTCTCTACCCCCACAACCCTTTAATATGTGTGTTCCAATAAAGACAGACCATTTGTTCATTAGTTCAAGTTTAATTTGAATAAATAAACATATTCAAAATGAATAATTCCAATAATGGAATGCAATAGGAAAAATTTGATTTCACAAAAAATCTAGTTAATTCAAATAAAGAATAAATAAATAGACGCGGTTAGTTAATATTAATAGAATTTTTCTGTCAGTGTAGGATGGTTCATAAAAATGGGCAGAGTATCGCGTATGAGCTCGTTCGAGAATCAGCCAACAATGAGTGCATTGATTTGGTAGTATGGTTGTTAAGAATAATGTCCAATGGACTCGTAAAAAGTATTCATCTCGTCTCTCAATGACTTCGACGCGAAACAATGAATCGTCAATATACGAATTGCGGTTTGATCATGCGTTACACGGCCGAACATTGGCCTCGTATCGGCAAAAACATGATTGGCGAGTCTATACTTCGCCAAACCTCGACCTCGTATCGATAAGCCAATGATTAGAGAGCCTATATTTGGCCGAACATTGGCCTCGTATCGGCAAACCAATGATTGGCGAGTCTATACTTCGTCAAACATCGGCCTCATATCGATTACCCAATAATGTACGAGTCTATACTTGGCCGAACATTGGCCTCGTATTGGCAAACCAATGATTGGCCAGTCTATACTTCGTCTAACATCGGCCTCGTATCGACAAGCCAATGATTAGCAAGTCTATGTTTGGCCGAACATTGGCCGCGTATCGGCAACCCAATGATGGGCGAGTCTATACTTCGCCAAACATCGGCCTCGTATCGACAAGCCAATGATTAGCGAGTCTATATTTGGCCGAACATTGGCCTCGTATTGGCAAACCAATGTTGGCTAGTCAATACTCAGCCGAGCATTGGCGTACAATTGGGTAATCGATCATCGCCCCGCCAACATTGGTCCAAGTATTGGCCGTTACGGTTCGATTGGCGAAACCTACATGGGTAACTTTACCTTTTCTTTTTGTATCATTCATCGTAGACCTGATCGCTTCAAACCGTCTAGTAATCCTACAATAAATAACATAGTGTCAATCGTACACCAAGTATGTCGAACTATCCCTCAATTTCGAAACATCGTGTCAATTCCTTAATTCTACTCTTTCCCACGCACTACCCCTTTTTACCCTCATCCCGTGCTATTGCGCTCGGCGTAGGCAACAAAGAGGGAAACGAAAATATTATGCTCTCATCCCTTCCGGATGTGACTGCCCATTACGCTACGGCGAATCGCTCGCCTTCGATTCAGCCTTTTTTATTATGCGTTTTTCTGGAATACTACGTTTTGTGAAATAGTGTAAGTTGCATCGCAAAAGCGATTCGTCCGATTCACTTCAATTTCGGATAGAGCCTAGTATAGAATAAGTTCTTTCGTATGACCGGGTGATTTTTGAAACGTTTATCTTTTTCTTGCGAGGAACATCACTTAAGTGTCCATATTCGATTTTGTTAAAACTCATGTATGTGATAAAGCATTGAAAACTATTAGACACGTAATTTTTTATCGGCGGAAAAACGGTTTTAAGGGAAGAAACCACCCCTGAAAGAAAGGCGTGTCACCACTCAATTTAATTTTTTTTTCTCCATAATTATGTACTGGTTTTTTCTTCGCTTCACATTGGAAGATTTTTTATTTTTGTGTCGTTTAGATCGGTGGTCCGCTTGTGAGTGAAAGTGCAAAACAATCCCTCGACACACCGTTCTTTGAGCGGTGGTTTTCTTCCCTAAGGCCTTAGGCCACTCTAGAGGCCGAAAAAATAGGCTTTTTGGGGATTGTTTTCAGAAAAAAACTACAAAATAAATCGAGATAACAAAAAAGGCGTTTATCGTACATATCGGTGACTGTATACTATAATTTTTTTTGAAGCGATTAATTTCAAAATGGCGGCTGTGCAGCGTTTATCTCAAAGTTATATTATTTAAGTTGGCCGAAAACATAACTCAGACATCATTCAACCGATTCACTTGAAATGTTGAATATATCTTGAAAAATACATTGTCTATGGAAGTACGTAGGACTTTTTTTTTAATTGCATAGTTAGTTTGTTGTTAACATCTGACGATTTTTTAGGCAAATGTTTCACTTTCCACTTTAGAAGTGCGCAATTTGGCAAAAATCAATATATGGAAAAAATCCTACGTACTTCTGTAGTAGTTATTATATACAATCGAAAAAAAATAATCGTTATAATTAAATCGTTATAATTAAAAAATTACAGGAGCTGTTTGTCCGGCCGTGGACCCTGGAAAAACGGAAACGTCATCGCAAAAACGCTGCACAGCCGCCATTTTGAAATGAATCGCTTCGAAAAAATTATTATATACATATATACATAAAATTATTATTATATATATATATATATATATATATATATATATATATATATATATATATATATATATATATATATATGTATATGATAAACACCCTTTTTTGTAATCTTGATTTATTTTGTAGTTTTTCTGAAAAAGAAAATACCCAAGAAGCCTATTTTTTCGGCCTCTAGAGTGGCCTCTAGAGTGGCCCCTTAGAACCGTTTTCCCGTCGATGAAAAAAAACGGAGTGTCCCCCGTCCGGATATCAGACGAATAATCGTACGTTATTCGTCTGGATAACGGCTCCGTTCACGCCGTATTTCCACGTACGTTCTACGCCGTATTTCCACGTACATTCATGTCAGCTAGATCCGGACGAATACCTAGGATAGAATGTGTTAAATTGTTAAACAATCTATCTGGACGAATAATTTACACGTATTCGTCCGAATAAAATCTTTAAAATTTTGTTTGGGTTTGTTTGGGTTTGTTAGGTTTCGGGTTTGTTTGTTTGGGTTTGTTTGTTTGGGTTTGTTTGTTTGGGTTTATTTGTTTGAGTTTGTTTGTTTGGGTTTGTTTGTTTGGGTTTGTTTGGTTTTGTTTATTTCGGTTTACCCAAACAAACCCGAACAAAATTATAAACATTTTATTCGGACGAATACGTGTAAATTATTCGTCCAGATAGATTGTTTCACAATTTAACACATTCTACCCGGACGATTATATATATGTTATTCGTCTGGATACTAGCTGACATGAATCACAATAATGGTACGTGGAAATGCGGCGTGAACTGAGCCGCTATCCGGACGAATAATACGCTTGTTCGTCCGATAACCGGACGGATAGCCGCAGCACACAAAAAATACGTATCTAATAGTTTTCAATGTTTCATCACATATATGAGTTTCAACAAAATCGAAGGCGAACGCTTAAGTGATGGTCCTTGTTAATAAATTTGTTATTAACAATTGATTCAATGTGTTTTTTTTGTCGAAAATCGAAGTTTTCTACCGCTTGGTATTTTCGTAATTTTCTAAATTTCAGAAAAGTTCATGCAAAGATCATGCAAAAGTTTTATTGCTACACAAGAAGCACGTTTTTAAATTTTTTATTTCCGATGTGTCTAGTTGCCAAAAGCACCTTACACCGAGTGGCCATACAGCAACGCCGTCACTTTGTTCAAATAATAAATCTTCATTGTTTATCTATATTTTTTAATTTGAAAAGTCAAACTTGTGAGACTGTCCATTAATTCTGTGTAAAATTCCGATCTCGACATCCCAATTAATGAACACGTTAAACCTAACCACGTTTCTCGCGTTCACCCGACGTGCTGTCGAGTCTTCGACAAAAAATCAACGAATCGCGAAAAATTGTTCATCCGTTGCGTTCTTAATATAATAAATATAGTACGAAATGGATACATATACTGTGAGTTAAAAAAAGGTTTGTCTCTCTTTTCCGGTTTCTTGAACATTTTATTGAAAGTAAAAAAAAACTTCAATCAGCGAATAAAAAAATTTCTCCTCTTTACACCCATAGCATATATTCATGCGATATTTCCATATAATCCAAATGCGAAAGGTTTTTTCTTGCGCAAACATTCGTTGAAATCAATCATAGGGAAGGAGAATCCATTAAGGAAACACGCAAATAGTGTTCTTTTCTGCGTCTCTTTCGCTTCCTCCTTAGACGATCACAGATATCTCAGTCTGCCGACTGCGAATTAATCGTTTGAATTTCTCCTATAATATTGATTCGAGAGTGGAGAGGGGGAGCAGTTCTGCCCTGTAATCCGTCGCATTTGTAGCTCCTGGCGGTATTTTTCAATTAAAACCTGGGCAAGCCAATATTTTCGTGGATTATCAAAAGAGTCTATGATGATGGTGACACACCCAGCGGTGCTTAAACATTCCACCGATTTTCGTGATCGGGAATGGACCTGACGCAAGAGCGAGGGAGAGGGGGAGGAAAGAGAGGAGCGAGGGGGAGGGGGTGAGAAAGAGAGAGAGAGAGAAATTTGCAGAAGGAGGAAGAAGTGTTCGATCCAATGAGAGAAAGCAAAAACGGAAGGAAGATTGTGAGGGAGGAAAATTTGAGAGACGGTGATGACTTGGTACAACGGTATGAGTTTTTATGGAAAAAGCTCATACCAACATGTGTGCGTGTGCGTGTATGATGGAAAATACCACTCACGGAGCACTTACTCGTCCTTATTGAGCAATCTCTTCGTCTCCCTCTTCCCTTCCCCTCATCGTCATCGCTATTAACGTTTCCCCCGCACTCTCTCGCTCTCTCTCTCTCTCTCTCTCTCTCTCTCTCTCTCTCCCTCTCTCTCTCTCTCTCTCTCTCTTCCTTTCGTGGCTACAGAGAGAGTTCGGAATTAATCCGCAATTGGATTTATTTTGATTAAAATCCCAGGACTGCGGGGGAGGGGCACATCTCCCAGTTGGGACACTATACTGGGGGAGAGAATCATCGACGAGCGATGCGCACAACCCAAACAAACCCAAACAATAGGCAGCATGCGCGGTGGCCTCGAGGAAAGAGATGAGTTGTGCTCTCACGGCTCTTAGTACACGCGGTTCGTTAAAAGTCTAAGGGTAAAAAAAATTGAATTTTCTTGCGTTTCAACGTCGCGGAATTTTTGGCCGGACGATTTATTTTCACAACGTCATGAACGCGTGGTCAAAATTTCATTGTCTTGTTATTCCCTCCCCCTCCCTCTCTTCGTCTATTCTTCGATATGCGTTATCGGCGGATAACGCATATCGATTGTTTTTAAGCCGAAGTTTGCTTCTTTTCTCATCGAATTCTGGTTTTCGGTGGCAAATGTATCCGCGGGCTCGTCAAGGATCGTCAGACCGGAAGCAGCATTGTCTCTTGCTTCCTCTCTCTTCTCCCGCCTTCGAGTCCTCGATTGCTCGAGTCACGTGACCTCGATTTGTGTGCAGTTTGAGAAGAATTTCAGAAATTTCCGCACGAATCTGGGCGCCTTGCCACGAACCCTCGTCACTTCCGGTGCGGTGAAGACTTTCGGGGAGGCACGTGGAATAAAAAAAATTGATTCTGTGGTTGCTGTGGGGAAAGTTCTCTGCTGTCTTTTTTTTGTCTGTCTGTCTGTCTCTCTCTGTATCTCTCTCTCCCTTCCTCTCTCTCTCTCTCTCTCTCTCTCTCTCTCTCTCTCTCTCTCTCTCACTCAACAGAAAAAGAGAGGTAGATAGGTAATTAGATAGAAAGGAAGATAAAGAGATAGATAGATAGATAAATAGATAGATAGGTAGATAGACAGATAAATAGATAGATAGTTCGGTAGATAACTAGCTAGATAGATATATGGACAAATAGATAGATAGAAGTAGATAGATGGACAGATGAATATAGAGAGAGGGAGAGATCAAGATGGCGGAAAAAAACCACAGCTGGAATCTTACTCGCCACCGACACTTTTCACAATGCGGTCCATATTAACAAAAAACGTCCCTGGCAATGTCAAACTTTAGCAATTCGAGCTTTCCTCCCCTTTTCCCGCGCCGCCCAACCTCCCCTGCACCTTCCTACCCGCTGCCGGCGACCCAATCGTGATATCTATTTCTCCTCATGTTGCCCCCTGCTCGGGCGTTACGGTTTGGGAAAAAGTTTGGTAATCGTGTTCCTTCTGTTTTTTTTTTCTAATTTTTTTTGGTAACGTAATAAGATCTTATGGTTTTTTCGCTACGGTTTGGAGTGTTTTGCGCTCACGAACGTCTAAATATATAAATATATATATATATATATATATATATATATATATATATATATATAATACATTTTATTTCTAATATCCAACGTATAACCTTACAGGTTTTTACGTATAATATTCGTATTTATTCGGTTATTTTACGTATAACCCTTCCCAATTGAAGCCTTTCCCATCACTTTCTAAGCCGCACTTCACCGATCTAGTCTAACTTCCGTTGCATCCACAGCCGTCTCAACTACGGCTAAGCGGTCACCCCTCCGAGTATCGGCCATGCACAACGATGCTTAACTTGAAGCACCACCGGAGCCGAACCTCGACCACCCAGCCTTCAGTCTCTGTATATAAAGGGTGTCTCAAAATATCCTGACATTTTGAATTGCGCGCCATTACTTTGTGGCGAACATAGAGTACTAATCTTTGACAACTGGTATCAGGAAGTATTATATGAGTTGAGGCAATAATTTTGCTACTCGATAGCGCAGTTGATTAATCGAACGTGAAAGGAGAAATCGCGGAAATAATTCTGTGTAAATGTCAACGCGAGATCTGCTCGATCGTTTCTCGCACGGCAATTCGAAGTTATAATTAATAATTCTCTCGATGTTTTTCTCGTGGTGACTTTTCCCGTCTCAATGAAGTCCAGCAAATTTTCCTGATAGCTTTTCCATGACGATATAATGTGTATATATATATATATATATATATATATATATATGTGCATACAATCGTAGACATGGGCGGTACAGAGAGAGATAAAGAAGAAAAGGGGAGAGAGAGCGAGAGAGAGAGAGCGAGAGAGAGAGAGAGAGAGAGTGAGCGAGAGAGAGAGAGAAGAGCGTCGACCTTCATTGTTTCTCGACATTTAGTCAGCCCGCGAAAGAATAGCTCCTGGCCATGGAATCATACTTGGAGTTTAATTAAACTTCGGTCGTTCGCAATACGTTCTGTTTCACTGCCCTCGCCGCCCACACCCGTCACTGTTATGCTATTAGCCGTCAAGATTGTCTGCTCAATTAACTTGGAAATCGTGAAGAAAGCTTCGCAAGGCTCGGCGGAAAGGACAACCTCAATGCGTGCGCGTGTGTCTGCGTGTATGTGTGCAACTCACGGCCGCGGACCACCATCGTAGCCACGTGAAAGAAAATAATTGTTCTACGGACGGAAGCTCATACCGATGTGTATATATATATATATATATATGTGTGTGTGTGTGTGTGTGTGTGTGTGTGTGTGTGTGTGTGTGTGTGTGTGTGTGTGTGTGTGTGTGTGTGTGTGTGTGTATTTTAATGATGCGTTACGAATGTTGAGCCTATCCTAGTAGCAGTGTGTATTTTAATGATGCGTTACGAATGTTGAGCCTATCCTAGTAGCAGGTAAGCGTAAGCAGGCTGGCATAACTCAGTGGTCGGAACAGTCGACCAGCAATCGAAAGGTCCCGGGTTCGAATCCCGGCCCAGAAGCTTGGCATTTTTTTTCGGGGGATTACAATATATATATATATATATATATATATATATATATATATATATATATATATATATATATATATATTGAGTCGGGGTTCTGTCTGTGACAAGGGAATCAGAAGAATACGGAGCCACCTATATCGGCACGGGTTTTTCACAGTTTCCCCATGCCCACGGCAAATGAGCTATAGTGTAGCTCATGACGACTCTGGACGCGACGGGAGGTAGGTTAGATTAGCAAAGTGCGGGTAGGGAGTGATGGGAAAGGCTGCAATTGGAAATAATATTGGGAAGGGTAGTAGGATAAACCGACCAGTGAATGGACTTAGTGATTTTATGGATGAAAGTTTACTTATATTTAAAGTAATTAAAAATTGTGAATTGTCGATAAGAACTCGAAACATTAGAATTTTGCAAAGAAATCACAGGTGGCGCTAAAATCGATTTCTCAGCTTAATATCGAATTTGGGTGCCACACGGAAGTTTTCCAATTTGTGGTACTTGTACACTGCGCAACTTACAATTAGTTACGATACGGCTGTGCACAGTGAGTGTTCTAAACATTACTTTCAGTCCTTAAGATAGAATCAATCTATGATTTTTTGCAAATTTTTTTCACAAATCCGTAATAATAGGTCAAAATGAAACATGTTTGTTCACTGGTGCTCTATTCTAACTTCTTCCCAGCCAATGGACACATAGGTT
>OY723385.1:77232175-77268862 GCA_963210295.1 Ophion ellenae | reverse complement strand
CTCCCTCGCTCTCGCCGTGACACACATTAAGCGTATTTTCGTTTTGTAACTCCGACCTCAAAGTGCAAACGGTACGGAAACAACGCGTTGCACATGGAAGTAAGAAGAATGGAGTCTCGCCTCCGTAGTTCGGAGAGGGCACTCTTATATTTGCCACATCCATCAAGCTGGATGAGACGTCGTGGTCTCTCGTATACCTAAGGTGAAAGAAGATACGTCAAGGAGTATACGTTGTAAAACAACTAGCCTTGACTGGACTCGACGTGACATTTTGGCCTTAATATAGTACGTCCGGAAAATAATACATTTGTACAACACTAATACACATATATGCCCATGTAATTTTTTTATCACCATGTACATATTATATATTTTTTATTAATATGTATATAGGTGTATCGATATTTAGAAAAATGTAAATAAATACTAATAATAATGACTGTTCCCAGATAGACAGTTATGATTAACACGTCATGCATACAATTGATTAAGCAAATTTTACAGCATATGGACTACATGTCATGATGCAAAGCCATGAACTCATTCAGTATCATGTATGTACAAAACATTTTGATCTTAATATGTCGTTTCAAAATCCATCCTCCGTTGACTACAAAATTAACTCATAAGACGGCAAATTTGAATTTTACAATGAATATTTGCAGATTGACGTTATGTGAAAGTCATCCAAGGACTTTTGTTGGTGAATTCACTGGATTAGCACTGGTCGTAGATAAGTCATGCAAGAAATATGACGGCGATATTCGTATTTCTCAGTGATTATCACAAGGAACATCACTTTGGTGTCCTCCGATTTTGTTGAAACTTTTTTTATGCGCAAGAGTATCAAAAACTAAGAGACACGTATTTTTTTCATTGGCGGTAAAACGGTTTTGAGGGGTGAAACGCATCCCCGAAAATAGGGGTGTTTTACGTTTTCGTCGATAACGTTATCGTTCTCATCTCCAATGTATAGTACACAAAAAATTAAACATTGTTGCAATTAGAATTTTTTTTATATCTCGTACCGTTAAAACGTTATCGACGAAGAACGAAAAACATCCCCATTTTTGACAGTGCGTTTCACCCCTTAGAACCGTTTTGCCGCCGATAAAAAAAAATACGTGTCTCTTAGTTTTTTATACTCTTCCACGTACAAAAGTTTCAACAAAATCGGAGGAGGACACCGTTCCGTGTCAGTAATACATCCTCTGACGGCGATATGCATGTTTCCAACAACGAACATCCCTTAGGTGACACACTTCGATATTGTTGAAATTTAGGTATGTTATAAAGCACCGAAAAGTAAGCGATACGTATTTTTCTTTTATCGGCGGAAAACGGTTTTAAGGGGTGAAACGAACTCTCGAAAATAGGGGCGTTTTTCGTTTTTCGTCGACAACGTTATCGACGTTATCGTAAAATGTGGATTCAAAAAATAGTTTTTTTTGCCAATTTTTCAAAAACAATTTTTGTCAAGTAGAAGCTACCAATATTATCATTATTTCTACCAAGTTTTAACTCAATCGGCTTAATAGTTTTTGAGTAATCCTGCACGCCAATTTCGATAATTCGCCCGCTAATTTCGATAATTAGCCAATTTCGATCATTCGCCCGCTCAGAATTCGAGCGGTGAGGTACAGCGTTGACAGGCTGTAACGTTTGAAGTTTTTCGAATTTCGCTTTGAAACTTTGGGAAAATATTCATCGTTTGAAGAAAAAAAAAATGAACTCGATTTTTTGATCGTTGTAAATGTATATCCCGCCTTAATATAACATAATCGTGTATAACGTAATGATAATGCCTATACAAACAGCAGTAATTAATATACTATTATTATCATCATTATTGATACTGTGATTACATATAATTGCTCATGTAATCACAATGTCCATAATAACAATAATAATAAGATAATTATAGCTGTTGTCATTAGCATCATTATTGCGTTATTACGACTATATAATATTGATGAATACTGGAATGTCCAGTAATAATAATAATATTTATCTATTGTTAATGATAATTATTATTACAGTTATCTATTTACATTTTATTTTTGTTAATACTTTAAGAATTAATGCATATATACATATATATTTGTACGCAATTTGTAGACGAAGAAGATCATTTATTCTCGTGATGCTGCGTAGCGGCAACTGGCAATTTGTCCCGGGCTCCTATATGTCACGTGACTTCTGAGCAGCTTGAGAAAGCGCTCTTCCTCAGACGTGTAGATATTCCCAATATACTCAGATCTCCAATAGTAACTTTCGTCTTATTTATTTAATTTTATTTTTTCCCGTTCTTTTCGTCACGCACCATAGATCACTCCTGTGCGATGTACGCCACGAGGAACCAAACGCCATTACGACAAATATTTGCGACGCGCTCCAGCAGTGATCAGGGTAAATCGTGTATAGGATGGTAGACTATTTATTTCTCTTCCCCTCTCTCTCTCTCTCTCTCTCTCTCTCTCTCTCTCTCTCTCTCTCTCCCGCTTCTCCTTTTATTTATTTCCTCTCTCCTCTCGTTCATTCTATCGTTTCCTCTAATCCATTTTTCTTTTCCCACTCACTTCTTTGATTCATTCCAGTATCGAGGTATTCCAGACAAACGTATCTATGTGACGCGTGATGTGCGTCGGATATCACTGTTATTATTATCATTATTATTATAACGTGTGGCTACATGTGTCCAGGCGCGCGTGTTCCGCGAAACCCCGCGTGTAATTGAAGAGATTTTCACCCGGAAGTCCCGGCTCATACGTAGTATCCGAAAACACAAGTGCATATGAAAATGATGCTTGACCGTCGTACTCGCGTTTGGGCGCACTGGTGCTAAAGCGGCGGACGATGGTATGGCACCACCGCAAAGAGCTATGGCGTGGTCACATGCTTCACTAACCGAATGCTGTGCTCGCGCCATGGCGCTGCTATTCTATGCATACATGTATACATACATACAGGGTCATCCACAGCTACCCGAGTACAAATCTTGCTCGGGCTACAAGGAAGACCTGATCAGGCTTCCTGATTTCTTTTTTCGGCCTTGATCAGTATTTTTGATCAAGTCCTGATCATTATTGAAACGCGATCCCTGACTTCGGTCTGATGAGGGTAAAAGTCAAGACCTGATGAGGGTAGAAAATCAAGACCTGATGAGGGTAAAAAATCGAGGCCTGATCAGGGCGAAAAATCAAGGCCTGATCAGGGTGAAAAATCAAGGCCTGATCAGGGTAATAAGTGAAGGCGTGACCTGCAGTTCGAAGAGAGAAGTTCGCCGTTGCTTCGGAAACCACCATCTCATCACATTCTTCATTGCACTGCCAAAAAAATATGAAATTTAAATGGGATCTATTTCAATCAAATAGGTTTTTTTTACTACGATCCTATTTGTTTCAAATATATTTTTCAGAATATTCAATAGAATATTTCATAAATCCAAAATAAATTGAAATACTTTATTTGCAGTTCCACCACGATGATTTTTTTATCATAATCCGTCATTCCCTAGCATTTATAATAGATGTTTTCGAAGAAAATATCCTACCTATAGCTACGCACGCTACCAAGTGCTTGTTGCATTTCGGTGGAATAAGAGACCACTTGATTTACGGTGGAATAAGAGACCACATAATTATTTGTTCTATCACGTAAACTATATCATTGTGGTAATTAGAAAGCTTCATCGAATATCATGCTATAGACATTTCAAACATAACATATATATACACACACACACACTTTTTATCGTGCGACGAAAATTGGCCGAGATACCCAGGCAGGGAATCAAAAGGCTGACGATGGAAACAAACTTGTGCGAGCCTCGTTTCACCGAGCCTGAGTGAGACAGACCTGGGCCAGGTTTCATTGCATCGTTTGGAGCAGCGTGGAACCAAGACTGGCTGCTTAGCCTAAACTCAGGATCATTTCAAGCTTTATTCAGCCAGTGAATTTTAAGGCTAAAAAATCACGGTTGGATTCAGGTTGTGATAAAATAAAATAAATTTTAAATAATATTTTTTTGTACTTTTATGGAAAAAAAAATTAGCAATAAATTTGTCGGGTGCGAAAGCACGGAAAACGAAAGCGAAGGAGGCAGCTCAGAACATTTAACCATATTCTCTTATCGATATTTATGAGGTACACAAAAAAGTTTTTTTCTCGTCACATACACATTTCGTATATACGCACTCTCTGGGGTTTGCGTACACTCTGTGTATTACGTGTCCCATGAACAATAAATAAAATAAAGTATTGTGTTTTTAAATATTTTATATATATTTTCTAACAAATAATATAATGAATAATAAATATATATAATAAATAAAATAAATTCTTTACAAATTCATTAAATTTACCCCAATGTAGAATATAGAAAACTAAAAACAGGCCTCATATCGCCTCGAGAAGAGTTTGGGATAAGCCTGGTCATAAATGCTCGTGAAGGCTTTATTAAGGCTCGTTTTGAACCTTGTTGATTCGTCGTTTCAGGCTTAGTACAGGCTTTTCTACCAGCCTTTGGTCAAGCCTGTGTGCAACAGCCTGAAACCGCGTTATCATTCAGGGGTTCAGCTAGGCCTGAAATCAGGCTGGTGCTCAGCCTGAATTAAAAAATGTGAGCCTTGTTTCAGAGCTTGGCGAGCCCTTTTTTCATCGTCAATTCCTACCTGGGTACTCACGTTTGAAGTCCAAATAGTAAAGCACGGCACAGTAGTTCCGCTCACGCGCGGAACGTGCAAGCCGGATAGAGCGCGGCTTTCAAACCACCTCCGGACGGGTGCATTTTTTTATCAATTTTTTTTTTTCTCGATAAATAACAGTGAACACGGAATCTCGCTTCGCAAGTCGATGATACATTTCAATAATTGTAGTTTATTATTCGAGGCGGGACACCACTGTGGCGGGGGAAAAAGGTCAATTTTTTTGCATTTTCTGAAAGTATACTATCCAAGAATATGTGAAAAAAAACAAGATAATATATTGAGAATTGACCAAGTTACAGACGATTTATTGAGAGTAGGTAGCGCAACGATTTACGTATACTAATACTTTCGATCGCGTTTTTCTCGAAACGACTTTTCTCGACCTTGCCGGAATCATAACTCCAGCTATAATTGTCCGATTTTCAATTGAAAAAACCGAAATTTCCGTAAATGCAGTAGCTATCGTTGTACGTAACTGTTTTTATTTGTTTGTAATTTAGTGTTTTTTAAGTCCCCGAATACAAGTGAAAATTCC
Organism: Ophion ellenae; assembly: GCA_963210295.1. Taxonomy (NCBI): domain Eukaryota; kingdom Metazoa; phylum Arthropoda; class Insecta; order Hymenoptera; family Ichneumonidae; genus Ophion; species Ophion ellenae. The sequence continues at coordinate 77,263,618 of OY723385.1, read as the reverse complement.
GCAAAAATTACACGTTTTTTTGAACATCCGTCATTTTGTGATTTTTCTGTAGCGGCATTTTAACTACATTTATATAGATGATAAAACTTAGTCACTTTCATTTTTCAGACCAATCATTGACCATATTTTTAATACAGATGCTTTATTATATCTCATAACATTGTTAATTTTTTATTTTTTAGATAAAAATTTACACGAAATAACTTGAATATATGCTTAATGACATACCCTTTTTCCAAATCCCAAATAAATAATCTAGTAGACACAAAAATCGGGAAAAACTTCCTTTTTCGGCCCGTCACAGTGGTGTCCTCCCTTAAGGGGTCTTCTCATTTTAGACGCTAAAAGAAGGCTATTTTCATGATTTTTTTTATAAGTTTAAATTATAGATATTGATATAAAAGTTGTTACACTTAATAAATACACTTTCGAAATACATTGAAAAAATGTTTTTAATGTATTTATGCAATCCAAACAAACTGTAAACGCGTTTTTCTCGAAACAACGTTTTTCAACGGCTTGTTGATAAAATCTTCGAATCTACTGAACCGATCATTATGAAATTTTAATCACATATTCTCTATAACTATAGCTATAGCGCATATCAAGAATTTTTTTAATTTTTGATATTTACTATTTTTCTTTGCCAAAAACGGTGAAAAAAAACAAGTTTTTTTTTAATGTCCGCCATTTTGTTATTTTTGCATGTATCAGAAATCGTATGATATGAGCTATAGCCATTAACATATTAAATCCAAAACCGATAGATTGTTTTGTTTCGAATGATCCATCTTCGAGATTTGATCAACAGCGCAGACCTACAATTTTTTTAGGACATTTTTCTAACTACCATTTTCGTCTATAAATAGTGACTTGAATAAGTAAAAAGATTTTTCAAATGTATTTCGAAAGTGTATTTATTAAGTGTAACAACTTTTATATCAATACCTATAATATAAACCTATAGAAAAAACCATAAAAACACCCTTTTTTAGCGTTTAAAGTGAGAATACCCCTTAATGCACGAAGAAAAAAAAATCGCGCGTGAGCAACTAGTGTGTCATTTTTGACTCAGCGTTGGAGTCAGCACGCAGATGTCTCGGGTAATTTTCGTCGCGTGACATTTAAAAACTCGCGTTTTCCTCGCAATAACAGAAACTATCATGCTCATCAAGGGAAGCCTTCTAGTTGTAAATCACCCTCTATCTATATGTACAAATATATAAACAGTAGTAAAACGTTTTCGATCACTTTGAATAATTGTAAGCTTATATAAGAATGGAAAAATTAATTTTATAGACCTATATAGTATCTTCGAAAAATTAAAAAAAAGACGAATTATATTTATTCAAATATAACTTTGCAACTATCTAAAGTGACCGAAAGCTTTTGACCCGTACTGTATATACGTACACCCATGAACAGGGCAGAGATTCGAGAATATAAATGACAACTGCAGTACCATCCTGGACGTCGAGCACTGCGAAGTTAACAAAGATGTCGGGACAGTCGGAGAGTGAGGGAGAGAAACAGCGTGTAGTCGCTTGCCTCACCGCTATAACGCCGGAGCCCCTAATTAATCACTGCGCTTGATAAATTTTCGATGCTACTCGTGAGCTTCGGGCTATTATCCAAACTGTCAGAAGTCACGAAGTAGTTGTCTCGGCAAACCGAACGGCGCAGGTACGTATGGACAGTACAATATAACGCGAGCCAGGAAAAGAGAAAGAGAGAGAGAGAGAGAGAGAGAGAGAGAGAGAGAGAGAGAGAGAGAGAGAGAGAGAGACAAAGGGTGTGAGCAAATGTTGATCGTTGGACAAATATAGTCCGCTGGAGCGAGCAAATAAATTGTCGTTTGTTTTTTCGGACTTGCGATGTGTCACACGCTCGAGCAGTTGCCCGGTAATTAACGGAATTCGATTGGTCCGTGATGGCGTTCGATTAGAATCCAATTGGCTGCACGGACCGGATGCAAAAAGACGCCAGAAGTGGTTGAGTACTCTTGAGGGTCTCAGGCTCGGAGGGCACAGATAAGTCGAAAAAAAAAACAAAGTTTCTTTACTAAGGAACGACGTTATTCCCTAAAATTCTGTACAATTCCCTAGAATACACCAGAATGCCCTAGAATATCCCGAATTCCCTAGAATCCCCTAGAGTTGCACAAATCACTATGCAATTCCCTAGATCTCCCCCAGAGCACCGTAGGATTTCCTAGAATTTAACAAAAGTCCCTAGCATTGCTTAGAGTTCCCCAGAACACTCCAGGATTCCCTATAATTAATTTGAATTCCTCAAAACACCCTGGCATTTCATATAATACCGTACAAAGTCCTGAATTTTCCCAGAGTCCGCCAATAACACTCCAGATATCCCTAACATTCCCTAAAAGCCCATAGAATTCCCTAGAGTTCCTCAAACACCATAAAATTCCGTAGAGCTCCCCAGAGCACCGTACGATTTCCTAGAATTTAACGAAAGTCCCCGGAATTTCGTAGAGTTCCCCAGAACACCCTAGAATGGAATACCACACAAGTTCACGAAATTCCCCAGAGTCCGCTAAGAACGCTCTAGATATCCCCGGAATTTCCTAAAACCGCTAGAAATCCCTAGACTTTCTCTAGAATCTATGCTCCTTCCCCACGAATTCGTTTTCATTCGGTGTGATTAGATATAGCGATTAGATATAGTGATCGGTTAGATATAGCGATTAAGTGACGATTAAGTGACTAACGGCTTAAACGTCACTTGTTAAAGTGACGTCTCGTTTGAAAGCTCCGGTAACGCCGATATTGAAAACGTCATTCATCGGTTTTTTCTTTGATTCTTTTTTCTTTGAGCGATTATTTAGCCGGTAACAGTTCTCTTTTTTGCGTAACCCTACGAGTTGGTGGAATTTGTGCACGAAGTGCTAAGGATCGGGCGTCGAGCAATTAGAGGCGAGAGCTTCTCTAGTCAACATTGTTTTCCGGCGGTATTTTGCCGGCCTCCCTCTTAGCGGTGTCGTCGGCTCGGAGCGGTACGAAACTTTGCCCTCTTCGCGTTCACCCCCTCGGTCAATCTTGCGCCTCTCTCACGGGAAGTTTGGGCGCCGGTGGGTTTCCATCGCCCTCAAAAAGGTCGCCTCTGTCACCGTATCCGATTACGACTCTTGGTGGGTAAATACCAAGAGAGAGTCAGGGGGAGAGAAAGAGAGAGACAGAGAGAGAGAGAGAGAGAGAGAGAGAGAGAGAGAGAGGGGGAGAGAGAGAGAGAGAGAGAGAGAGAGAGAAATGTACTATGTAATGGCATAAGGTGATTTTACGTAATGGCATAAGGTGATTTTACTAAGGTTGATTTAAATCAACAACGTTAATACAAAATAATGAACATTACGTGTTAACGCCATGTTAATCAGAGTAAACGAATTAGCATAGGCAATTGTGTAACTAAGGGAAACAAATGAGGAAATGTTAAGAATTATGATGTTGAATAAACACAGCATAAGAGCACATTCATCAACAATAACAGAAAATTACAAAAAAAGTTGCAATAGAATATATATTACAGTTGATTTCTTCCAAGTACTTCTTAACTGATTGAGCAACACGCGGCCTGGCATTGGCGTGCTGCAAAATCAATTTCTCATGGCGCTTCTCCCATTCCGGCCGCTTCCCGTGCAGAGCTCGCTTCAAACGCATCAGTTGCACTCGATAACGATCTCCAGTCATGCTTTCTGGGGCTTTCAGCAGCTCGTAATAATCGACAGCCCTCTTTTGGGTGCTTTTCCGCGCTCCTTGTTGTTCATAGAGAAATTACGACTTTGGGAGCGGCGCGCCCTCGTTGCACCTTGTAGGGGAGCGCGGGGCTGAAAGTGCCGATGGGAATATCTCAAAGATTAAAAAAGAGAGCTGCAGTTTCATGTTGTGTCGCAAAATGTCTAACATTCGTACATCGACGGCAGCCATTTTTGTTTAGTTTGGTGTGACTGCGATCGCGAGCGTTGTGGTAGTGCGTAATCGAGCGCTCACTGTAAAAAATAAGCGTGTTGTCGGTGTGTTGAAGCAACACACAACACGCCTACAGCGTGTGTAGGACCTGATTAACGCGTTGAAACAACGTGTTTTACTTATTTTACCGTGTTGAAACAATACGCTCTATACTATTCTTGGTAACAACACGTTTTAAATATGTTGCTGTAGAACACGCTTAATGTAACACACATGAAGCGTGTCGAATCAAGCCATTTTCTTTCAAACAACACACTTAGTGTAGGAACACGCGACTCGAACGACACAAAGCGTCGTGAAACAACTCACTTGCACGCGTGTACCACAAACAACACGCGTCCAGTGAGTTGATATGACAATATGGCGGCTTTATAACCTCGCTAGGTTATGTACGAACTTGCGAAAGAATTTTTCTATTGCGAATTGTGTTATTTTAAAAGCGAAACACATAAGTTTTTGCTCGTCGTGCACACCTACATGAATGAAGAAAATGATGTGCTCTGTGAAACCATGGTAATTGCAACACTCAGTTTATTGACGTATATATAAAATAATTTTTTTGTAAAGTGTCACTGCGAAGAATTTTTTTTATTTTGTGTGGATCAATATTTTGTTCGTTGTTAAGAAAAGTTTCTGTCCAGAGTGAAGAAAGATGCTTCTAGGGTGCAAATTTAATTCTATGCGTACCAAGTTTTCTGTTCAGTGGGAAGAAATTTTCTGTGCGGAGTGGAGGAAATTCGTTGTTCCGGGCAAAGGAAATTTTGTATTCTGTGCGGACCAACTTTTCTGTCCGGAGTGAAGTAAATTTCTTGTTTGGGGCAAAGGAAATTCTTTATTTTGTGCAGACCAATTTTTCTGTCCAGGGCAAAGTAAATTCTCTGTCCGGAGTGAAAAAAATTCCTTCTTCGGGGCAAACGAAATTTTTTATTCTGTGCGGACAACTTTTTCTATCTAGTGCAAAGAAGGTTTTCTGTCCAGAGTGGAAGAAATTGCCTATACGGGGCAAACGAAATTTTTTATTCTGTGCGGACCAATTTTTCTATCCAGTGCGAGGAAAGTTTTCTGTCCGGAATGGAGGAAATTGCTTGTACGGGGCAAAGGGATTTTTCTTTCTGTGCGGACAAATTTTTCTGTTGCGGGCAAAGAAAATTGTCTGTTTGGAGTGAGAGAAATTTCTTGTTCGGGGCAAAGGAAATTGTCAGTTCGGAGTGAGAGAAATTTGTTGTTCGAGGCACAGAAAATTCTTTATTCTGTGCGGACCAATTTTTCTGTCCAGTGCGAAGAAAATTGTTTGTTCGGCGTGAAGGAAATTGCTTGTACAGGGCAAAGCAAATTCTTTATTCTGTGCGGACCAAGTTTTCTGTCCAGTGCGAAGAAAGTTTTCTGTTCGGAGTGAAGAAAAGTGCTTGTACGGGGCAAAGGAATTTTTTTTTCTGTTAGGACAAATTTTTCTGTCGAGGGCACAGAAAATTGCCAGTACGGAGTGAGAGAAATTTCTTGTTCGGGGCAAAGCTAATTTTTTATTCTGTGCGGACCAAGTTTTCTGTCCAGTGCTAAGAAAGTTTTCTGTTCGGAGTGAAGAATACTGCTTGTATGGGGCAAAGGAATTTGTTTTTCTGTGGGGACAAATTTTTTTGTCGAGGGCAAAGAAAATTGTATGCTCAAAGTGAGAGAAATTTCTTGTTCGGGGCAAAGAAAATTCTTTATTCTTTGCGAACAAATTTTTCTGTCCAGTGCAAAGAAAATTGCCTGTTCAGAGTGAAGGAAATTTCTGTTCACATTTCACATTTTATGTGTGTTGGGTGTAGACACATACACATAAAATGTGAAATGTCTTCATTACTCTTCTCGTTCAATGTAACCATGTATTCCGTTTCTTGATGAAAAACCGCAAGTATAGCCGATAGCACAATGGTTAGCGTACGTACTACGTATAGAAGTAACTAGGTTAGGTAGGTTCGAAACCGGGTATGGACAATAAAATTTATTCGCAGGAATTGATTTCAGGACGACTGGAACTCATCAAGTATGGTAGTAAACCATTGGAATAAACCACCAGTAACGGAGAAACCTTTTTTATTTATTTTTAAACGTATGCCTACGTGACGTCTTGTACGTTATGCCCAAGCGTCCACAAGTACACATCAAAAAGTGTGTTGATTTAGCCATCAACACATTTTAAACATGTTGAAATTGGCGACAAGCGTTTACACGCCTAAAGTGTATCGAAACAACACGCTTTGAACTTGCTAAAACACGCTTGAAGCGTATTGACAGAACACGCGTAAAATGTGTCGTTCGACATCAACACATGAGTTGCCGTGTTGAAAACGGCGACACGATTACACACGTGAAACGTCTTGAAACAACGCATTTGTTTTTACAGTGCTCTCGCAACGCGTGAGTAAATATTTTCGTGTTTATACTTTTCAGCCTCTTACCTAACTTTTCACAATGATGAATGCCGGTTTTTCATTAAAATGGTAGTTCATGATTTACGTATCGAAAGTTACATTGAAATCGGAGTTCTGTTAAATTTATATATTTTTATTTGATACAAAGTGTGTGTACTTGTAACGGGACTGGAAGTGCAAGCCCCCAAGTGACCCATTGATATAGTAATGTTTTGTTTGTTAGTGCATCATTTACTGTGCTTCGTATTACAATTCAGTATCACGTGAACAAGGGATTGAGTGTGTTACGTGTAAAAGCTGATCATACTTGAAATGTGTAGATGATAAAAAATGGATCACGTTTGTGTGCCCTAATTGTTATTCTGATGAGCCCTTTTGAGACTAAAAAAGGTAATTAGGTAAAAAAAGACTCATTTAACAACTCTCTTCGACTGATTGTTTGGGTTTGTTTGGGTTTGTTTGGGTTTGTTTGGGCTCATTTAACAACTCTCTTCGACTGATTGAAGACTGATGCGAGAGAAGCTAATAATTTCTTTCTAATCTTGATTACTTTTAGCTATCGCTCCAAAATATTTCAAAATGTGACTAAAATATTTAAATTGCCTCTCTATAAGAAGTAATCAGGAAGTTACGTTCTGTTTAATTAGTTGAAACAAGAAGACATGTTGATTATTTTTTTGTTTTCTTTTCTCATATAGTATATTAGGGTTAATTTTAAAAAGAGTCCATTGAGGTTAATGGATATTATTTGATGAACAAAACCATTGTCATAAAAATTGCAATATTTTTTATTATTTTTAAATCTCATTTGTTTTTATTTAAAGTGCCCACGTTCCGAACTGCACAACCAACTTCTTCATCGGGACAACACGCCCCACAGCGGGGTCAATTGTGTCTCGTAGCCTCGTTCCGCTAACTTGAGTCTCACAAGGACCATCCCTCAGGTGACACCCTTCGATATTGTTGAAATTTGGATATGTTATAAAGCACCGAAAAGTAAGCGATACGTATTTTTTTTTATCGGCGGAAATACGGTTTTGAGGGCTGAAACGCACCCTCAAAAATGGGGATGTTTTTCGTTTTTCGTCGATAACGGTACGAGATATTAAAAAATTTTAAATTGCAACGATGCTTATTTTTTTGTGCAGTATACATTGGAGATGAGAACGATAACGTTATCGACGAAAAACGAAACCGAAAAACACCCCTGCTTTCGAGGGTTCGTTTCATCCCGTAAAACCGTTTTGCCGCCGATAAAAAAAAATACGTGTCGCTTACTTTTCGGTGCTTTATAACATATCCAAATTTCAACAAAATCGAAGGGTGTCACCTGAGGGATGTTCCTTGTCAGTCATAAATTATTGTAAAATTGAAAATTACAAATATAAATTTAAAAACTACATTAAATTTAACATAAGTTGGGCTACAAATTGAAAATCCTGGATTTCATTTTAATAGTTATTTTGAGCAATTACTCAAAATCGGCACTTTCAGCCCCGTGCTCCCCTACTCGATTAAGCGCGTTCGGCATAGGTGCATAGGCAAACGATGCGTTTACGCGGTCAATTTCTTTGCCAGCAAATAATGGAGCACGACTTGCCGCAAATGTGACTTATCAGGAAAAAAAAACTTGCCATTGTGAAGACAATTGCAAGAGACGATGATACCGCGTCGCCCAAATGTCACCTATGGCGTTTTAGCGAGACTCCATGGTCCTCTGTATTGCCAACTTTTAATTCGAGATAATGGTGTACCTAGCGCCATCTATTGCCAGCGGGTGGTTTCATATGCAACCATCCGGTATATATGTTTAGTGAATGTTTATGTACATAACGAAGCCACGAATGGATGTCTCGCAGCGATATGAATTCAGCATTTTTCTCCGTTGGGAGGGTAAAGAAGGAAGATAACGATAGGTGGCTGCTCTGATGAAACGATAAGCGAAAAAAGGCGAAGGCACAGCGCGAGCGAGGATGAATGCCCGCGCCGGGATACGACGCGGAGACTCTCGGGAGAAAAGATTTTTGCGGAAAAAAAATAATAATAAGTTTCGACGGAGATTGCAGCAGGAAAAAGGCTATACAGGGAAGGAATGAGCGAACAAAGCAGACAAGAGAAATAGGATGTGATAAGGCGAGCTTTGGAAAACCGCCGTATGTACGGGATTCGTGCTAAATGCAGAGAGTTATCAATTTATTTTTTCTCAATTTTTTCCCCTCTATTCTTGATTTTGAGCGGAGTCATGTTGATTTGTGTTTGTTTATTTCTTGTGTTGATTCAGGAACTGATGCCGGATGAGCGCATGTTTTTTGTTGTTGTTATTATTGATTTATTGTTGAATATGACACTTTTGAAGGGGTCTGCATAGGCTTGAAGTTGAATCAATACGATTACTTTTGATGCATAGTTTTGTAGCACAGAGTCCCAACTTCAATTTTCGATGAAGACTTTGTATAAATTTGAAAAATTTACCGAGTTGTGATGATTTTTGTGATGAGTTAGATCGCCCACTGCGATCGACGCTTTTTTCTTTTGCGTTTTTTTTTCGAATACTATATTTTATGAAACGATGTAAGTCGAATCTCAAAATCGACTCGTCACATTCACTTCAAAATGGGAAAGAACATAGTCTATAACATTTTCATATATTTTATTATATTTATTGTAAAAACAAAATTTTATCGAGACCTTGGCGTTCTCGTCATTCAAAAACAATTCAAATGGTATGCGGTCATACCAAAGTTTTATCATTATACTAAAAGTACATTTTGTAATTTTTCATTTGCGATGACCCTGATTGCTGGAAGCACCGACACCGGTTGGCCATGCGGTAACGTCGGCACTTTGTTTAAATAAAAATTACTCCAATGCTTAGCAATATTTTTCAATTAAAGAAAAATCGAACTCGACAAGATTATATCTATTAATTGTGTGTAAAATCTCGACCTCGTGATCCCATTTTGAATTTATTATAAAGTTAGTATCATTTGTGGTCCTATGTTAGAGTTTTTGGTGCTTTTGTACAGATTATTATAGTATTTGAATACATTGTTATTTTTGATTTGCTATCGTTCATTATTATTATTATTATTATCGTAGATATAGATGGAACCCAAGGATACTTAAACAGCAACAAAAAAATTGTATTCATTAGAAATTTATTGATATTTGTAGTCCCTTATGAAAGTTAAAAAAAAGTAGATAATTAAAATGTTTTATGAATAAATTGCTTCCTTTTTCCGCTATGGAAAATGATTATGATTATTGTTCTGATTATATTAATCGATATGGTAATTATTTTGTGTTATTATTTTATCAATATTGTTATTGTCTAATAATTTTCATCTTATGGTCACAGGTATGTGCTGAATCTCCTAAATTTTAATATTTTTTATCGATTTAAAAAAAGCAAAAAAAACGCTGATTTTTTTAATGCAGAGAACTTGGCAGTACGTAGTATTTTTATTTTTTTTCATTTGAGTTGAGCTTTTTTCCCAGAAGCACCTACACGGATTGGCCATGCATCAACGGTGCCACCTTGTTAGAATAATAATAATTCCATTGTTTATAAAAAAAAAATCCATAAAAAACCCAAACTTAGCCATTGTATGAATTGTGTGTAAAATCGTGTCCTGCCACTACCGGTCTCAGAAAAAAATCTTGAACATCGAGCGGTACTTCGGGCCCCGAGCTTACGTAGATCCGTTGATTTCGCTCTGAGGCATGCGCAAAATCCATCGATCGCCAGCGAGCTGAGACTGCAAACGAGTCCGATCGTACATACGTATTCCGCGTGCTTCGTCTCCCTGAGACCGTCCAACTTCGCTCGCCGCTACTCTGATGCACACAACTATCAAAGGGAGAATTCGAGAGGTAAATGAGCGCGTGCTCCGGCACCGGAAACGTTTCCAACGAGCGGTGCGGGTACGTGCACATCTTTTGTGTCAAATTTCACACAGCTCTCGCCTGGATAATAACCCACGATTACGGCTGATAAGCGTAATTCCACGAGTGTACGTCGATCTGCTCTCGAATCGGCGAGCGGACAAAAGAAAGTTGCGTGCAGATAACACGTGCTCGTATTTGCCTTTTCGGATATGGAGGAAAGTTTTGCACTCGCCCGAAAACTGACGAGCATCATTTATGAAAAAAAAAAAAAACGGAGCTATTCGTTCAAGGCAAATATTCGCGTCGGCGCCTTCCGGCGCGATGATTAACGAGGTCGCGAGCGGCGGCACTTGACCCGCGTGCATAATATTGGCCTCGTATCTCAAGAGGTCCACTTTAGATGCTAAAGAAGGCTATTTTCATTAATTTTTTGATAGGTTTATATTATGGATATTGATATAAAAGTTGTTAGACTTTATAAATACATTTTCGAAATATATTTTAAAAATTTTCATTTTATTTAAAAAAAATTGTAGGTTTGCGCTGTTGATGCAATCTTGGAGATGGATCATCCGAACAAAAAAAAATCAAACGTTTTTAGATTTAGATGTTTGGGTTACATAAATACATAAGATTTTTTTTTATGTATTTCACAAGTGAATTTTTTAAGTGTAACAACTTTTATATCAATATCTATAGTATAAACCTATAAAAAAAATCATAAAAATAGCTTTTTTAGCGTTTAAAGCAAGGAGACCCCTTAATCTTGTGCATATACAGGGTTGTTATACAGGGTTGCATAAATTGTTATGCAGGGTTGCATAACTATCATGATTCACATTGAGAACGTATAGAGTGTGTCATTGCGATCAAAACGTTTTTTTTTAATGTCCCGCGACAATCATTTGCCGAGATATTCGCGTTGAAAGTCCAAGTTGTGAAGAATGGCACAGTAGTTGGTCGCGGAACGTGCAAGCCCGATCGAGCGCGGGTTCGAATCCATCTTTGAGGGGTATGCATAACCTTGGAATTTAAAAAAATCGATTTTTGGTTTATTTAATTTTCTTATTGCATAAAGTTTTAACTTTGATTTGGTTCAAAGATTTTGTAAAAATTCCAAAAATTGACTAAGTTATGACGATTTTAGTGGAGCAGGTGAGAACATCCCGTTGCGTTACAGCTCTAGCGCTGCGCAGGGCATTGTATAGTTTCTAAGGACATTGATATAACTTTGTTCAACCAGGATGTTTAATTGTCATACAGTGTCGGAATTGCAGATTGAAGTTACGAAAAATAATTGTGATTTTATCTCAAGCAAGTAGTCCATACACGAAGGCACTTTGTTACAAATCAATTTTTCAAATAACAATTGGGACGAAGAGTGCATTTCATAGATAGAAATTTTCAATAAAAGACGTTTAATTTGTTTACTAGCTCCATTAATAATGGAGATATAAGCGACGAAAATTAATCGCATCACCTCTCACTCATCGTTTCAACCCTTACACTCATCGTTCCGTCTCTCTCATAAAAATGTTTCTTGTTCATGTCTCCATTACTAGTGGAGCTCGTAAAGAAAAATGAGAAAGAAATTTTTTATTGGCAATTAAAAAAAAAACATTTTTTAATTCCAACTTTTTTTTTACAAATTGCACTTTTTCGTCACAATCGTCATTATAACAATTGAATTGTTTATAATTAAAAAAAAACGATTCTAGAATAAAATAAATGTCCTATTCGTATTGCCCATAAAGAACCACCAAAGACATTGAGCAGACCCAAACATTTATACAAAAATTGCATACGGAAAAAGTGAATTTAGTACGTTTTCTTCTTTTGCGTTGATCTCGAAAGTATACTTGACAATTTGGCGTACATCAGATCTCAAAATCTAATCGTCCGATTTACTTCAAAGGGGGTAGCCGGTTAAGGGGGGTCTGACGGCCCCCACCGAGTTTGATCGAATCGACCCAAAAACCTGAAAGAGGGCTGAAAAACAAAATTTTAGAGATATTTTTTAACCCCCTAAACCCTTATGAAAACACCATAATCGCAAAAAATGCGTTTTTTTTATGTTTAATTTTTTTTCGAGCTTTCAAATGCATTTTAGGGCGGTTTTAACACAACCAAAATTTTGTTTCAGATGTGTAGACATGCCCTGAATTTTTCCAGATTTTTTCGTAAAGTTAAATCATGTGCAACATAATTTTAATGGCATAAAAACCGTAAAAAATCGTCATTTTTTGTATTTAATGCTATGGTTTTTATTGACGTATTAATGGTAAAAAATCGTGCACCATAGCATAGAAAGCTACTATCTTCCTCTACAAAATGACGCTAATTGGGCTCAATTCGGTCGTCTCTAGCGTCCGAAAATCAAACTTGAATAAATTCCGTTTTTATAATTTGAGCATTTTCAGTTACGAAAATGACACAAAATCATATTTTTCAATTATTTTACTTAATAAAAGTACATTTTGGGGTTTCTGAGGTCGCCGATTACAAATTTGATGTCAAAAATTAGTTTTGTCACATGACAGCTGTCAAAACGAAGAAAAAATATTTTAATTTTTGAAATTTTTTAAAAAAGCTATGGGAACGATATTAATAAGGATTTTTTAGGTCGCTGATTATAAATTCATTCTTATACACGAATTTTTAATCGTAACAGCTGTCAATAGTTATATTAACAAACAAAAAATTACGTATTATTCAGAAAAAAAATTTGGAATTCCCCGACTAAACTGTCACCTGGCGGAGAAAATCCCAACTTGTACCTTATTAAGCCACGTACCCGAGTGCCTAAGGCCACCGTACCCACGTGGGCCTTAGGCTCGTATGCCCCTCCGCACGGTACTGCGCATGCCCACTACGCACTGACGCATCGAGAACCCCGCTCCACGCGGTCTCTCTTTCTCTCTGTGTTCAGCCGCCGTCCAGTACACACGTCATGCGACGCGCTCTGCTCCGTTAAACAAATCTATTTGTTTTGTTAACAGCGTTTTTTTAATTTATCGTTTAACCTGCCTATCTCAACACGAAGTGATTGAAGCAGTATTCTAAGGTGAGTTTGAATATCAATTTAAATATCAATCAACATAAAAATTGATTTATAATCATAACCTCAATCTACAATCGTTTGCCTCATAGTCGACTTGAAATCGTACAGAAGGTGGCCGTCAACTTCAAGTTGTTGTTTAGTTCACTCACATGAAAAGAATTAAAAAAAAGCAAAAAAAAAACAAAACTAAGACGAAACGATATTTCAATAAAAAAATGATTTGGAATACAATAATTTATTTCTGTTTTGTTTACCGATGTTTTCAACATTTTTTTTGTTTTGATTTACAATTTTTAATGTACTTTCGATTTTCGTTACTTTTGTTCTATTTGTTTTTTTAATTATGGTTTTTTTTTATTCCGGGTTTCAGTTACTTTTTTCATTTTTTTCAAAAAAAAAATAATAATTTGTTAATCATAATAAAAAAAATAACAATGTTCTTTTTTTTTCTTTAGGAAAAACTGTGCGATGCCACCGAAAAAACGAAAATGTACGGCTGGTGAAAGGTGCATAAGATGCAACAGATTGTTGCGTTATGATACCGGAAAACAGAAGTCCATTTCTTCAGATGATGACGTACACTTATATACTAAACTACTAGGTAAACGAGTAGAGAAAGGTGACGTTTTATGTCATCTGTGTCGTTCCGCAATCGCTAAATCCCGAACGGTTTCACCATCGACGAGCAGTGATTCTGATCCTGAAGAAAATCTTTAGTTGGATTTTAATCCCGAAGAAAATCCTCTGCCAAACGTCAATCCCGAGGAAAATCCTCTGCCAGATGTTGATCGCGAACAAAATTCTGTCGATCCTGTAGAGAGACATTCATCAACACTCTCCAATTTGACAGTATCAGATGACACAGAACAATCTTCGGAACAGTCTTCGCAACAATTGTCACGGTCGGAGTCTGGATCTTCCACAGGACAGTCATCACAATCTTCTAAGGACCCTCCTTACGTTCTTCGTCCAAGAGAACCCGACTATGAAATGATCGAGATGCCTTTCAACAGAGTTACCGCGACTCACAAATGTTGTTGCGTATGTCTTACTCCAATTACGACATCTCCGGTTGTTCCGTTTAAAGCGAGGTTACAGGTATTTATAAGTTCACGAATTTTCATTCCAAAAGGCAATCGCTGTTGTCCTGTACATCTTATCAGTGAACGTATGTACGTTGACGAAATTTCAAACTTGAAAATATTTTCGAATACTTGTACTATCAGTTCTCAAGAGTTGGCATTATTTTTGGATGCACTGTCCAAAAAATGCGACAACAGTATTTTAGACAGAGTAGATGATTACAATTTATCGGCAGAGCGCATAAAATCGCTAACTGGATACACAGTTGCAGAAATCAAGACTCTAAAAAACATGTTGGTCACTTTGCGAAATTCTCAAAATCGCAGTATTAATCAAGCTCTTTTAATATTCCTTTTTAAATTAAGAACTGGAAATTCCAACACAATCACTGCGTCAATTTTCGATATCAAATCTGAACAACTAGTATCTGCTTATTGCAAATCGGTTTTGGATTCATTCGCGAAAGACGTCTTTCCACTTCGTTTCGGAGCTCGGGCATGTTCTCGCGAAGATTTAATTGCTAATCACACGTCGCCTTACGTAAAAAAATTACACGGATTTGAAGATCGCCTGCTCTTGATTGCTGATGGTTCATACCTTCGACACCAAAAAAGTAGTAATAATTGTTACCAAAAAAAATCTTTCTCTGGTCAGAAAAAGTGTCCACTCTGTAAACCCTTCACAGTTTGTGCCACAGATGGATATGTAATAGATGTTTACGGACCGTACGAAGCAATTGTGAATGATGCGAAAATCTTACAACATGTACTAAGTGATCCGAACGGCTTGAGATCAATCCTCAAAAAAGGGGATGTTTTTATACTTGACAGGGGGTTCAGAGACGTCAAAGATTGGTTAGAATCTCAAGGGTTCGTTGTGTTGATGCCAGCGTTGAAAGGCAAAAGAAAGCAACTTCCAACAAATGAAGCAAACGAAAGTCGATTTGTTACGAAATTGAGGTGGGTGGTAGAGGCTGTCCACGGTATAATCGGTAGTAAATTCAAACTCTTGCATAATCAGTTTAACAACAACATGTTGGATTCAGCGATGCTTTATTGCAAAGTAGCGAATTTTTTGGTTAATGAGTTTGGAAAAAGACTGAATTGCGATACCGATTTACAAGATCAAATTGCCGAGCAAATGTTGAAAAGAAAAGACGTTGACAATTCTTTAGCGAAAGTTGTGGAAGAACAAAACTGGAATAGGAAGAAAAGGATCTTCAAACCGTTAACATCAAATGACGTATTAGACTTTCCGGAAATGACAGAGCAAGATTTGAAGATCCTTTTCACTGGCTCGTACCAGTTATCGCAAACTGTTTCATACTTAGCTGAAATGTATACCGAAGAAGGACTTTTGAATATGCAATACTTGTTGGAGGACGATACCATTTTGAAATGTGAAGTTAAATCAAGACATATAAACAAGAAAGTATACAGATGTTACGTTCAGTACGACCCTAACAGTATTGGATATAACGGTATAAAAAACTACGTATGTGATTGTGCAAATGGGCTAAGAACTGTTGGTTGCTGTGCCCACGTTGCAACAATCATTTACTTTTTAAGTCATGCACGGTATTTGTCCAAAATCATCCGCCCAGCTCAAATTCTAACGAATCTATTTCACGTTGATAATGTCGAACCTGTTATTGAAGAACACAGTGACGAAGATTAACAACATAACAATCATGTTGCAATGTATGTATTACTTGTGTCTGTTTAATGTATATATTAGATGAATGTATGTAATATTATTATAAATAAATAGATTTTTTAAAATACAATGACTTTTAATTATTGAAAAAACCGAAATAGCAAATACCATTTTCATTTGATGACATGTGTAATTTTTTTTTTTGTTAGCTGTTTGACATCAAATTTGTAATCGGCGACCTCAGAAACCCCAAAATGTACTTTTATTAAGTAAAATAATTGAAAAATATGATTTTGTGTCATTTTCGTAACTGAAAATGCTCAAATTATAAAAACGGAATTTATTCAAGTTTGATTTTCGGACGCTAGAGACGACCGAATTGAGCCCAATTAGCGTCATTTTGTAGAGGAAGATAGTAGCTTTCTATGCTATGGTGCACGATTTTTTACCATTAACACGTCAATAAAAACCATAGCATTAAATACAAAAAATGACGATTTTTTACGGTTTTTATGCCATTAAAATTATGTTGCACATGATTTAACTTTACGAAAAAATCTGGAAAAATTCAGGGCATGTCTACACATCTGAAACAAAATTTTGGTTGTGTTAAAACCGCTTTAAAATGCATTTGAAAGCTCGAAAAAAAATTAAACATAAAAAAAACGCATTTTTTGCGATTATGGTGTTTTCATAAGGGTTTAGGGGGTTAAAAAATATCTCTAAAATTTTGTTTTTCAGCCCTCTTTCAGGTTTTTGGGTCGATTCGATCAAACTCGGTGGGGGCCGTCAGACCCCCCATAACCGGCTACCCCCTTTAGACTGAACATATTTTATAACATATTTAATCGACGAACCGGTTGATTTTTTCATATGTTCCACCGTTTGTTATTAACAAACGATGTGAGTTGTTATTTTTTTGTTGAAAATCGATTTTTTTTTTCAAAACAGTGCATTTCAAGGGATTTTAAAATTTCGAAAAAGTATTTGGCGGGTCTGTAGCTTCACAATTGTACTAAAAGTATATTTTCCCATTTATTGCCTTAGATGAATCTATTTACCGGAATCACATAAGCGACCAAGTCGTGCGGAGGCTACAGGTCTGAGATTAAATGACAATGATTACGTTGTTTATATAGGGTGCCCACCGTATCTCTGCTATCCGAAATAACTCATTAATTATCGACGTCACAAAAAAATGTTCCGCACAAAAGTTGTACGGTGTGAAGGGGGCTATCAAATGCGACCATTTTTTTTATCTCGGTGGAGGCGCTGACGCACAGTGAAGGTCACCTCCACTTTTTTAAATGGAATGGTACATTTTTTTCAACCATCTCGGCGACCTTGCTGTAACACTCTGCCACAGCTCCGCCATTTTGATGATGAATTCATTTGAAAAAATGGTTTCCTATACTTAAATATACTATCAAAGTATACCTAAAGTTTGATTACTGTAGAATAATTATTTCTTAGCTTAAAAAATTCCTCGACATTGCTTATTTTTTCCTGTCTAAATGTATATCCCGCCTTAATGTCACAGTCATGATCCTTTTTATAATGTTTGCTGGGGGAGCAGCAGATCCGGGTAAAATAAGGGGAAAAAATTGACTGCTTCAAAAGGCGCGGACAACACATACGTGTAATCTCATAATTTATCCAGGCGGCGTCAATAGGGTACGGGAGATTAAATCCGCATAAGGATAAAAACCGTAAGTCTATTTCAACAGAATGCACTGGGAGAAGGGCTCTATTGATTATCCCGCGCCTGACGAACAAAGCACAAGAGAGTATTCGGCATGGCCCCCGCCCCCGTCGTTGTTCGTAACAAATTATGTTTTCTCACATCAATCATTTTATGATTAATCTTGCAGCTAATTAGGACTAGTTTTTGTCCGGTTCTGCTTTCTTTTTTCCTCTCTATCCACAGAGCCAGTCCGCGAAGTGTAAAAAATGATCGAAGAATCCTTGGGTTTAGCGACGAACCTGTTGCTCCACCGGTGGATTCGCGTTCGAAGGTGTATTTATCGTCGAGGAAAACGAACGATAAGCTAATCGATCAAGCGAGAGAAGAAGATAGATGTACTCACGAGAGGTAACGTTCGAAATGATCGATCGATCGTTGAACGATTAGTGGAAGTGATTCCAATATAGTACTATATAGTTAAACTACGTAATAGTATTTTTATTTTCATGAAAAAATGTCATTTTTAAGTTCCGGATGTGGGTTTGTGTGGATATATATACACTGCCGCTCAAAAGTTTTGATAGACCAGTCGACATTTCTCGCCGTACTAAAAGTTATATAGCTTCGTCAAAAAAAAAGACAACCACATTTACCGAGTGGCGTTTTGAAGGGAACAAATTCAGCGTTGTTTTGCTTTTTTGAAATATTCTTATGATTTTTTTTTTCGACCCGGTACGCACTTTTGTACGTGACTGTTTTTCGGCTTTTTTTCGACCATCGAAAATTGAGGGTATGACTTATTGAAAAAAAATGTTGTCATGTTTATCCATGATAAACTCGAACGGGGTAACAGGAGCTCCATTTTAGTTTTTTTCTTCAAGTTTCATAAGATTTTTTTCGCAAAGCTATTCTATTTTGGGCTAAAAAAGACAAATTTTGGAAAATGCAACCTAACTCAAGAAATATAGGGTTTAAGAGAAAATGTCAAAGATGTAAAAAGTTGCGTAAGATTATACTGGATCGCACGGAATTTTTTGAAAATTTTCCTCTGAGATTTATTCAAAAAATATTGTCGCTCGAAACTCTGATGAGTAGGACGGCTTCACTCGAAAAGTATGGCGTTCATAACAAAATATCGGAAGGACGAACTTTTTTAATTTTCGATTTTGAATTCACCTCAATTTTTCCTATAATACACGAAAACTATTATACACGTATTTTTTTTTTATCGGCGGAGAAAAAGTTTTGAGGTGGGAAAGCACCCCTCAAAGAAAGGTGTAATCACCCCCTAATTGAATTTAATCCAATACTTCTATAGCGAATTCTTCATCGCTTTACATTATAAGAATTTTTGGCATTTCCGTTCCATTCAGATCGGTGGACTGCTCGAGGGTGAAACTGCAAAATCACCCCTCGACACGCCTTTCTTCCAGGGGTGGTTTTCTCCCCGTAAAACCCTTTTTCCGCTGATAAAAAAAACGTATCTAACAATGCTTTCACATATATGAGTTTCAACAAAATCAACGGTGCCGATTTCGCAATTATTGCAATCTTCGTTACACATATGAAGGCCTGCAAAAAAAAGATAAGTTATCCACAACGCTTATCGGTGAATCGTTCAACCCTCCCGAATAGAAGAGTAAGAGCAAATCGGGGTTTCGAACGTACGTATGTGTGTGTGTGTGTGCTCTGGCGTCGAAGGCGCCAGCGAAAGTGTGGCATGCTACGAGAGTTCTTGCGGGATATCACGACGCAGAGTTGCGGAAGCCACTTTTCTTCGTTTCGTGTTACGTATCGAGCCAGCGAAAAAGTTACTCTCAATCTGACACTGTACAGGCTACTGGACTTCTTACATATACAGGGTGGCCTCAAAGGTAACGTCCGAAAGGAAAATCTAGGTGCCTTGTATCAATATCTATCCGAATCATCTCTATGTATGTTCTACGATCTTTTTTACATTTTTAAAAAAATATTTGTACTTGTCTAAATGACTCCCAATTGCTTTAAAAAATTTCTAAGAGGAAAGTACATACACAAAAGAGAAAAAGAAACTATAATACAGGAAAAATCGGGAAAAAATGTTTTTTTCTCGAAAAGTAAAAAAAATCGTAGAACATACATGGGGGTGATTCGGGTAGGTATTGATACGAAGCATCTAGGTTTTCCTTTTGCTTAAGGCTTTTTTAAATAAACCCCCCTATATATATATATATATATATATATATATATATATATATATATATATATATATATATATATATATATATATATATATATATATATATATATGTATATATATATATGTATGTATGTATGTATGTATATATATATATATATATATATATATATATATATATATATATATATATATATATATATATATATATGTGTGTGTGTATAGGGTGGACCATTTAACGTGAGCCCCCAAACATCTCCGTTGCCTTTACAGTGACGAAAAAATTGTCAGGAGATAATTTGATTCATTTCGAAGGGCTGATACAGTAATGAAAAATCGTCATCACCATCGTCAAGGTCATCGTTTTGCGTTCTCAAGGTCATCAATGGTTTTTCAAATGGAAACATGTTTTTTTTAATCAAGACGTTGTAGCTGATATTAGGTCGAATCCAACGACCTATGATATCACGACCTTGAAGTGATTTTTGACCAAAATACACGGGTATAAACGGGTAATCGTAATGGCATTGACAATAAGAATATCCGAAAAATGTAATTGAATTTTGTGTGCGGAAAACTTTTTGTAACAAATGTTCGAAGTGATGTCCATTAATCTTGACACATTTTTGAAGACGTCGAATGAATGATTCTCTTGGCCTTCGAGTAGTTTCTGGTGTGATAGTGGCGCAGGCTCTTGTAATTCGTTCTTGCATGTTCGACTTTCTCTGCTCGACTGTACAATACCATTTTCGATACGGTTAACACATGTTACTTTGGATGGATACACTTGTCTAGTGATTTTAATATTGATAGATGTTAAACATCCTTCACTCTACGACAGTTTTACTACGTTACAATGCCAGTACTTACACACATCAGAAATATCTCCGACTATTGATATTATTGTATCCGTTGGATAACCTGCGCCGCTATCACACCAGAAACTATTCTAAGGTCAAGAGATTCATTCATCCGACGTCTTAAAAAATGTGTCGAGGCTAATGGCCGTCACGTCGAACATTTGTTACAATAAATGTTCTGCACAAACAATTCAATTACATTTTTCGTTTTTCGAATTTCACGATTTCTCGTTTTTACACGGCTATTTTGGTGAAAAATCATTTCAAAGTCATGTTATCAGAGGTCGTTGGATTCGTCTGAACATCAGCTACAACGTCTTAATAGGAAAAACCAGTTCCCATTTGAAAAACGACTGATGACCTTGAGAACGCAAAAACTATGACCTTGACAAAAAATCATTTTTCACTACTGTATCAGCCCTTCGAAATCAATCAAATTAGCTTGTGACATTTTTTCTGTCACTCTAAAGGCAACGGAGATATTTGGGTTGGTTAAATTGTCCACCGTGTATATATATATATATATATATATATATGTAACTATGTCTATATATATTCATATATATACACAACATACACATATAAATATATGTACAGAAACGCGTGCGAAAGTCTCGATTTCGCTCTCCTCGCAACTTAACCGAGAGTGCATGTGCCATGGAGGTCGGACGTGTTTACCCAAATGCGAAAATCTATAGCACTGAGAGTTCCTCAGCCCTCCTGCCCATCCTCCTTCCCCTCGCCCACTAACATATCCATATGGGCTAGGCATCCAATGGAGACTTGCGCAAGGGGGGGGGGGGGTAGAAGAGGGAGGGGGTTGGAAAAGCAAACGTTGGCAGTGGCACATAGGAAAAACTGAATTGGAAAGAAATGACCGGAAGAAACGAAACGGACGTGTACGCTGGCTCGCCTCTGTAGTATATACGACTCGATCAAGATTGAGGTCGCGCCACGGGGAATCGGCTCGACCCGGCTTTATAAATCTCCTATCGTACAGCTATCGTACAGCTATCGTACAGCTTTTTACCCCCCCCCCCCCCCCCGCTATCCTGCTGTTGGAGTCATTTAATATATTATTCCAGTGTTGAAATTTTGTTTGCGTGTTTGTTTTTCTGTTGTGCGGAGATGATGATGACGTGGGGGTTGTAAGGTACGAGTAAGTGAGTATGTAAGATTGAGGCTTGCAACGTTGGAGTACAGTGAAAATGATTTTTTTTCAATTTTCTCAATTTTTTTTGGCATAATTACGATATCTGAGGGCGAATTCTGACCACGCAGTCTTCATATTTGACCCCAAATGAGACTTTTTTCCAGAGAGGTAGAAATCGAAATTCTACCCTTAAGGGGGTGAAACAGGGGTTTTGAAGTTTATATGAGACAAAATATTTTTTGGTCAAATTTGCTTGAAACTTGGTACAAAGACACTCCAATGCAAATAGTTAAACATGTATTTGTTTGGGTTTGTTTGGTGTATTTATGCCAACCCAAATAAACACAGTTAGGGGGTTGAAAGTACTACTTGGCTGTTTGCACGCACGAGGTAGATCTGGTCAAAAAATATATTTTCTCATACAAACGTTAACACTCCGGTTTGACCCCTTCGAAGATTGAATTTTGGAAATTGCTGATTTACATGTTTAATTATTTGTATTTTAGTGTATTCGTGCCAAGTTTCAAGTAAATCTGATTAAAAAATATATCGTCTCATACACACTGTAACACCCCCATTTAACCCTCTTAAGGCGTTACCCCCACTTGTAGCGCAAAAAAGGCCTTTTTCATGAATTTTTTTAAAGAAAACTACAAAACTTTTTTAATCGATCAATATACCATCTTAAAGAACACATCTTGAAGAACTTTCAGTAATTTTTTTATTGAAAAATATTACATTGTTTAGTGGTAAATGGCCGTCAATGAAATAATGTTTTTATATACACGGTTTGCGGTGACCAACATTGCGGCGAAGTGGATCATCTGAAGAAAAAAATGCGGATGGATTTAGTCAAATATAAGTATAAACTAGTCTTTAATCGAAGGATTTTCAAAAATATTCATTTTTCACAAAATGGCGGACTGTCAAAGTTAATGGTTCGATTTTAACGAAAAAAACGGCCGTTTTTTGGCTATAAAACGGCCATTTTTTTTCGAAAAAAAAAAAATCGAACGATTAAAGACTACATTTTTATGTATTAAATAAGCCTGCAAAATTTCAGGAAGATCGGTTCATTAGTGTTCGAGTAATCTTGGTCACCGACTTCAGAAATGCCATTTTGAGAAAAACGCGTTTAAAGTTTCTCTTTCAACGCGGATTCTTCTCTGTCAACGCTCATATCTCAGTCAATTTTGTTCGGATCGACTTGAAATTTTTAGGACATATTCTCAGATACTTATACTTCAAAAAAATGCAATAAAAAAAATCGATTTTTTCAAAATCGCAAGTGGGGGTAACCCCTTGAAGGTCGAATTTTAGGAAATGCTGAAATACGTGTTCAATTACTTGTATTGCAGAGCATTGACGCCAAGTGTCAAGCAGATCTGACAAAAAATATTTTGTCTCATACCAACTTTGAAACCCCTGTTTCACCCCCTTAAGAGTTGAGTTTCGATGTTTACCACTCTCGAAAAAAGTCTTATTTTGAGTCAAATACGAAGGCTGCGCGACCAGAATTAGGGACCACAGATATCGTAATATCCTCCCCTTTTTTAGCAGATTTTAGCTACGAGAATATTTCTTCAACTTTTTCTTAAGATGGTCATTGGGAGATGTGCAATCGAAATTTACATGAAAATATTTGGTCCAATAATGAAGATAAGGAGATAAAAACATAGTTAAAAATGTCGTTGCGTTCTCCCGGAAACACATGCTATGTAATTTATTGCATAATTATTATTATCGAAAATCTACGATTACGATTTTTTTATGTGAATCTCCATAATAATTATTTTTTAAAAACCGCTGCGTTATTTGAGCAGCTAAAATTCGGATGAAACAAAAATTACGACCTCCGCTCAAAAAAAATGAGTTTCCATGGAAAAAAAATTGGGAGAAAAAATTATTTTTCAATTTCATCCCAGTTATGCAAACTTTGGCATAATTGAAATTCTATCATTTTTGGGAAAATAAATGCTGTCATTATTTTTTAAAAGCCCATCGCGCCTAAATAATCATTTTTTTTATTTTGGAAATAAAAGAACGTTTCGATTGTTTTCCGAAAATCCATCATATTAACATAATAAATTTTTTCTCGTTTTCGGAATAAAAAGACGTTTCGATTATTTTTCGAAAAAGCATCATACTAAAATAATCATGTTTTCATTTTGAAAATGAAAAACTTCGATTATTTTTTAAAAAACCACCATACTAAAATAATCATAATTTCTTCATTTTCGAAGTGAAAAACGCTGCAATTTTTTTTCTTTAATTCATCGTACTAAACTAATAACACTTTTCCCATTTTTGGAATAGAGAAAGCCTTTCAATTATTTTGAATAAATTCGCTATACCGAAATAACAATAACTTTCTCCTTTTCAGAACCAAAAATATTACACATACCTATTTTTTAAAAAACATTCCACGGCCCCCGTTTTTCCCTTAATTTTACCTCCATGAAAATGAAATAAAAAAGAACCGCCTTGCATAATCGGAATGCGCGTTGTTCCACTCTTCTAGGACACATTCGACCGCGCCGACAAAAAGTCCGAGTTCATCGTCGTGAAAAAGCGGAAAAAGGATTACTGGACAGTCTCCTCGAGCATTCTGGATTGCGTTCTTTCGGGAATCCCCCAATGGGAAAATATCACAACACCGCACGCGATGCGCGGCGCAATTGGCAACCCCTGCGAAAAGTTTGGCGAAACTGAGAACTTTTCGATCCCCGTTTTTCTCTCTCTCTCTCTCTCTCTCTCTCTCTCTCTCTCTTTCTCTCTCTCTCTCTCTCCCTCCCAATGCGCCCAAGAGAGTTTTGTCGTCGCAGTAATGCGGCCTAAAAAGTTTTAGCCTTAAGTGACCCTCGACAAAAATAAAAAATGAAGGTGCGGAATATATATATATATATATATATATATATATATATATATATATATATATATATATATATATATATATATATATATATATATATACACATATATGTATTTTGAATTCTCTTTTGCAATTAGCCAACTAATATATAGTATGGATAAAAATATGTAAAAAATAGAGCATGTGATGTGTAATAATTATCTATTGCTAGCTATGCCCGCAACGTCGTCCGAATGGACTTTACGATTAGTATACGTTAGGTTACGTATCGGGACCAAAATGGCAAAGCAAAATCTCCAAATTCAGAATTATCGCACTTTTTAACCTTTCGTGGTCACCTTGGGTAAAATCGACCAGTCGGTCAACTTTGGGCCCAAATACACAATAGTTTCCGGCTTTGAATGGGACTTGCGTTGCTATTTGCCTGCAGATTGGAGTATCCTCTATACGTAGGGACCGTTAGAAATTTGATTAAAGCGTTCGTACCTTTTTGGAACGCGTACTAGGCTGATATTTTTTTCCCAAAAGGACTATATCTAAGGAGTTTCAGATTTAAATTTTAGGTAATAATATTGAAAATTCGCGGAATTATGATTTTTTGAGTAAAAAAGTACATTTTTTTTTGTTTTTGTCTCTTTATGAACTTTTAAACATATTTTGTCATTTTATTTCTTATAAATGAATTTTTCGTGCGGCATCTACAATGTTCAAGGCATGTTCAGTAATTTTTTGAACCTTTTTGGATAGATAGCTTGGTCACGATACTGGTTTAAAAATTGACTAGGTAGAATCAACACAGTGTGACCACCGTGATCGAAATGTAGCACCAATGAAATGTTAGGGGGGGGGACCCTTCAGAATGTAAAAAAGAGTTTATCGCCGGAAATGAACTCCACGAGCAAGCTAAGAGACAACATTATAACCGTGCAATCGCAGATCAAGCGGTAGGTAATTTAGTCATAGATTATAAATCTTGAAACATTAAACACATTTTTCTCAGAATCAATTTTTCGTGAACCTCGTACACGATAGCTCAGAAAGTATCTGATCGATTATTTTGAAATTTTGCATACATTTGAATCACATAATTACTGTCTATGCAAACATAAAGTTCTTCAGAAGTTATTTTTAAAAAACAACCTCCATTTACAAATACTATAGTAAAAATGTCATGAAAATTGAAAATTTTCAAGCACATTGTTCAAACACGTGCCATTTTTCGAATTTGCATTTTTCTTTGTATTTTTTAGGTTTACATAGAGCGTGTAGGTTTTAGAAATCTAAAACTTTTTGGCTCCGATTTTTCAGATGTATGCAACAGACGCTAGGTTCTACGCTGTGGAAAAACTCCGGCAGCACCCGCCTCTGAAGCAACTGTCGTATGGCGGGCATTTTTTTTACACAAAAAAAGTTTTTTTCAAAATAGAAAAATTGAACAATATGTACATAAAATTTCAGTCATGAAGTATAGCTAGTTTTGACACGAAAAACCTTGAAAATTCGCTTATTTTCGGCTGCTTAAGAAAGGGCACTACTACAGGCCGAAAAAAGTTTTTTTCGAACTTTTCTGTCTGCTAGATTGTTTATTTGGGATTTGTATGAAAAGTATGTAATTGAGCACAGATTGAACTTATGGTCTGGAAATGTTTACTTTGAAAAATGGAAAATTGACTACGTTAATGAGGTATAGTAAGCCTCTGTATTAAAAATGTGGTCCAATGGTCGGATCGTTTCTTTGACAATGGTTGGTCTGAAAGATAAAAATAAAAAAGTACCATAATCTATATAAATGTAGTTCTCGTTGTACGTAGCCGTTTTTACGAAAACAAAAAAATTCGCGAAATAGCGGGCGTTAAAAAAAGGGTAGTTTTGGCGAAACTTTTACTAATATTCGGGGGGTTAAAAAATACTAAGTTTCAACAACAAACAAAAAAGCTACGTACAACGACAGCTACTGCAATTACGGAAATTTTAGTTATTTCAAATTGAAAATGGCACAGAGTTATGATTCCGGGGAGGTCGAAAAAAGTAATTTCGAGAAAAACGCGATTGAAAGTTTCAGTATACGTGAATGATTGCGCCACCTGTTCTCGCTAAATCCTCTGTAACTTGGTCGATTTTCGAATTTTAACTTGACATTTTTTTCACGTATTCTCGAATATGTATACCTTGAAAAAAGAAGAAAAAAAATGATTTTTTACCCGTCATAGTGCACAGATGTTAATATGTAAAAATTAATCTGTAAAATTAATGATAATCTGATAATTGCTCGCATTGTCAACCGTGCGTATGAAAATCTTGCACTTTGTATTGGAAACAAATAATTTTCTTGAAAACAACAATTGCATTCCACTTTATAGGACGAATTGTATGGCAATATCGTTCGCAATGTTCGAACGACAATATTGATCGAATGAATAATATCAAACGAGCACGGTCGAGAAGTCCAATCAAAGGCAGAGCCTCGCAACGCGATGTGCCAAGGCTAATTATAATTTGTGATATCGTGTCAATTAGCATATACGGGCAATCGTAATCAGCATATCAACGTAATGTATTTGTGACGCTCGACGAAATTGTACACACGGCGATGGGTGCAATCAAAATTTCAACGATTTTGAAAATCAATTCGGCCAAATTAATGTAAGCTCAGAGCCATAATGGATTCTTCAGCTCGCCACGGGTACCGCATCGTGACGGCGGAAAACAATTCCGTGTTTCACCCTACCGGAAATGAGAATGTGAGGTGTTGGAAAGATTCAATATTTGTAAAAAGAAAAGTACACCTACGGATTCGAGCCCGCATGTGTTCACCTCCGCACGCGATAAACTTATCGTCACTCGGATTTGCATGGCAAACCTGTTTCGTATTTTATCGATCGAACGCAGCCCTCGAGCCTTTTCATCGTCGCTTTTCTTTTCCTCAGCCTCAACGTGAAAAAATAAATCTGAGACCGCGGAAAAAGAGAAAAAACGAAATAATCTCGCTTGTGATGAAAAGATATTTGGTCTTAGTGGAAATTTCTCGCTCGTTGAAAATTCATATCGCAGTGATGTGTTTTTTCAAAATAAAATAATGGAGAGAGAGAGAGAGGGAGGAATACATTTCACTTCACGTGAGGTGCACTTCGTTAAGGGGTCATCTCACTTTAGATGCTAAAAAAAGCTATTTTCATGAATTTTTAAAATAGGTTTATATTATAGATATTGATATAAAAGTGGTTACACCAAAGGGGGGATTGTCTTTTTTTTTCGCAAAATTTACCGCGTTTTGGGAATTTTTTTGTGAAGAAAGTATACAACGGAAAACTTGTGAAACTTGGCAAATAGTTTTATTGATCTGTTTACTACAAACAAAAAATTTTTTAAACAATTTCCTCAAAAAATCCGCCTCCCACCCCCCTCGACGCGCGATGTTCCTTTTTTGATGGTGTGCACGATTTCTCAAAAACTATTCAACCGATTGCCTTCAAATTTGGACAGAATGCTCAGCTGACATCCTCTTATCGTTTGATGAAGCAAAAAAGCAATACGTTTAATAGTTTTTTATTTATAACAAAAAATCGATCAATTTTTTTCGAAAAATCGATACTTCAAGTTCAAAACGTCACCAAATCGTCAATTTTTTTCCCCTTCATCGAACGATAGCTATATGTGTCTAAAGTAAAATGGTTTTTGGGTTTTTGTTGCAGGATGAACGTGAAGGCTGTAATCGTGCACACCATCAAAAAAGGACCATCGCGCGTCGAGGGGGGTGGGAGGCGGATTTTTTGATGAAATTGTTTAAAAATTTTTTTGTATGTAGTAAACAGATCAATAAAACTATATGCCAAGTTTCACGAGTCTTCCGTTGTATACTTTCTTCACAAAAAAATTCCCAAAAAGCGGTAAATTTTGCGAAAAAAAAAGACAATTCCCCCTTAATAAATACACTTTCGAAATACATTTAAAAAAATTTCATGTATTTATGTAACCCAAACAAACTTTAAACGCGTTTTTCTCGAAACAACGTTTTTCGACGGCTTGTTGATAAAATCTTCGAAACTACTGAACCGATCCTTATGAAATTTTAACCACAAATTCTTTACCACTATAGCTATAGCGCATATCGAGGATTTTTTCTAAATTTTGATATTTACTAGTTGTTTTAGCCAAAAACGGTGAAAAAAACACTTTTTTTTGTTTTTTTTCCGAAAAATGTCCGCCATTTTGTTATTTTTGCATATATCAAAAATCGTATGATATAGCGACTAACATACTGAATCTGAAACCGTTTAATTTTTCAGTTTCGGATGATGCATCTCCGAGATTTTATCAACAGCGCAAAGCTACAATTTTTTTAGGACATTTTTAAACTGCAATTTACGTCTATAAATAGTGACTTAAATAAATAAATGATTTTTTTATATGTATTTCGAAAGTGTATTTATTGAGTGTAACAACTTTAATATCAATATCTATAATATACACCTATCAAAAAATTCATGAAAATAGCCTTTTTTAGCGTCTAAGGTGAGAAGACCCCTTAATGTGGAGACTTTTTTTTCGAAATTCGACATTAAACACTTTAGGAAATTCGACTTTCGACAAGAGGCGAATAAATTTCGTAAAAAGTCTCCAAATTAACGAGGGAAACTTCGCATAAAGCGTTAAAAAGAGAAGAAAAAAATCCTCCCCATTTTCTTTGTGAGAAAACAACCACTCTTATCTGCAAAAAATTCTATTATAAGAGCAAAAACCTTATAATGGTAAACGAGATTTTGTTCTCTTTCCGTTTTTTAAACTTTTTGTTCTACTTTTATTTTTTATATATCTATATGTATATGCAATTTTTAGGTAAATAAAATAATGAAGAAAGACGAGTTTATTCCAGTCGATATTAAAATACAATATTCAAATGCATTCAATAATATAAATCGAACACAATTACTTTTCGTCCATACATTCGTTTTGGCATCCCCTATTAAAATTTAGAAACGACTGAAAAATCCAATAAAGCGTTCAAAGAAATAACGAACAAAGATTAAATTTGGCCTCTTGAGCGGGGAGGGGAAAAAAGTGTCGTTCAAGCACGCGCAGATATTGCAAGAAAATAGAAGGAAAAAGAAAAGCAAAGGTTTACTGATTTATTTTATGGTCCTTCCGTAGCAAAACGAAAACCGTGAGCGTTGTCGTGAACGACGATATTTCGAGTTATCTACATTGGGGCGGGTGGAAATCAGAGCACTTGCCTGGACCACCGTTATCCCTCGGGGGTTTTCAGCTTGATGTGATATCGTCGGCTTGCGCCATGAGCCCAGGCTCACGGTCACGATTTATATATATTTATATGTATATATACGTATGTGTGTATATATATATATATATATATATATATATATATATATGTATATTTGCATATACACATGCGTATTATTGAATTTATATATTAATCCGTGTAGACCCAAAATAAATGAGCATATTACCCTCTACAAAATCGGAGATCTATTCATGCATACACTCGTATATTAGGGTAATAAAAAAAATCCATTTTTTTTTCATATTCCCCTACACAATAGCTGCAATAAGGTGAAATAATACGCCTGTTAAAATATGAGCTCTTAATATTGATATTTAGCGGTTCCTCATTGCGATTTTTTTTATGTCCCATGCTATTGATCATCAAGATCATGTGAGAATTTAACAATTTTTTTTCGTATGAAAAAGTGATTCACTCATACAATTAATTACGCATCTATTTAGTATGAATATCAAACTGTTAGAACACACACACACATATATATATATATATATATATATATATATTTCGATGGACGAAATGGCCGACTACTCGAAACTTCCCGAAACAGCTTCTTTCCAATTGGCGTGACAATTAACTTCAACAATTTTCACTCGATTTACTTCAAATTTAAAAGTTATGTTCCTAATTGCATTTCGCAGAGAAGTACGTACGGAATTTCTGATTAATCGAAAACTTTTTATTTTATGAGCAGTTATAACGAAATAAGCAGTTATAACGTTATAACGAAAATTTTTGTTGAAAATTCATTTCTGAAGTTCAAATACCTACAACTTTTGAATAAAGCAATATATTTTATATTCCATACGTACTTCTCTAGGTATTCTAATGTAAATTGACGAGAATTTTTGTTTTTTCTTCTAGGCCAACAATTGTGGATGCTAAATGTCACGCCGCAGAGCACCTAAAAAAAGATGACAAAATAAAATATTAGAAGTCGGCCATTTTGCACAACGAAAAAAAAATATATATATTTTCTAACAGCTTGATATTCATACTAAATAGATGTGTAATTAATTTTATAGGTGAATCACTTTTTCATACGAAAATTTTTTGTTAAATTTGCACATGATTTTATACCCGTTACTGTGGCCCAAGGCCTTAAGATGGGAAAAACTTTACTTGCTACTTTTTAATTTTATAACTCGTCAACGGGTTAACGAACAACAATGCCTAAGACATATTATTTCAGGGTCCTATAAAAAAAAACACTCTATAAAAAAGATCTCTCATCGTTTTATGATTAATTAACGCTTCCAAAAGTTATTCAAGATTAAAATTGAATTTATATTAAAATTCAAGATTTTTTAA